>PVKH010015240.1:0-16171 GCA_004027955.1 Chaetophractus vellerosus | reverse complement strand
AAGGGGAAATAGGACTGCATCTACATAATGAGGGTAAATAAAGGTTTGCCTGGACTACAAGAAATTATCTAGGGCATCTCTTAGTCCTGACATGCCCTGTGATTAAATTAAATGGAAAATTGCAACAAACCAATCCAAGCAGGACTAACAATGGCCCAGAATCTTCAGGAATTAAAATTTGGGTCACCCCACCAGGCAAAGAACCAAGGCCAGCTGAAGTGCTTGCTGAAGGTAACAGAAACATGGAATGGGTAGTGGAAGAAGCTATTGATAAACATGAACTTCGTCCACATGACCAGTTACAGAAATGAGGACTGTAAATTCATGAATCTTTCTTCCTTGTTTCATTACGAGTGTGATTGTATATGTACACAAAACAAACTTCTTTGTTTTCTTCCCCAACCTTTTCCCTTATCATATGAAAAGTTTTATTAGTTTCATGTCATAATATGTAAGGATGTCAAGTTTAAGAGTGAATATTACCCAAGGACTTCCGCCCTATTCTGTAGGAAATTAATGTGTTTCCTATTGGTTGCAGTAGAGTTGAACATTGTTGTGCAGAAATATATATGTATACACACACACGCACACACACACACACACATATATATATGCATGCCTGTTATTGTTTTTACTTAGAGACTAAGTTTGGTTTAAGGTAACATGTATGGTTGCCCAGTTGACCAGGGGTGAGCTGTGATGGTTAAGTTAATGTGTCAACTTGGCCAGATAATGGTGCCCAGTTGTTTGGTCAAGCAAGCACTGGGGTAATTGTAATAGAAGGACATTTATGGGGTTTAGTCTTCAATGAGTTTACTGCAGATTATGTCTGCATGAACCAGGGAGATTGCCATCAGCAATGAGTGAAGCTTTATACAATCAGATGAATGCCTTAAAAGCAGTAGTGATTTCAGTATTTAAAGAGAATTTCCCAGCTCGTCTTTGGACAGCCATCTCCCAGAAACTCATCAAAGACCTTCATTGGACTTTTATAGGAGCCCCTGGTTTGCAGCCTGCCTGCAGAACCTGGGCTTGTGCATCCCCACAGTCATGAGATAGAGTCTTATAAAATCTCATACTATTGACAGATATCTCCTATTTATTCTGTTTCCCTAGAGAACCCTGACTAATACAACTCTTAATGCTTTTACTGTAGTCCTATGTAAACAGAAGAGAGAGAGAGAAATGTTGCCACCATTTTATCCTTCTGTGGGAGAGGGGACACCAATATCGCCTGCAGCCTCAGAAAGACAGAGAAGCCCCAAGAGGATGAGGGAGAGGCTGGAGGCTGGAATCAGCAGAACAACCAGAAGTTGTGATAACAAGGCCTGGAGAAAACAAGAAAGACAAGTCATATGCCTGATCACCTGCAGCTAAGATTACTGATACACAGCCATGTATTAACTTTGTTCATAGAATATCAAGTAAGTACAAGACTGCATTTCTTTCTGGGCCCCTTCAAAAATTGACAAAATCATTCTCACATCTTGGCTTGTTCTGAGTAAACTCAGTGCTCAGAAAATCTGGTTCCTGGAATCAATACACAAGAATGTAAGTCCTATGATAAAAGCCTATGATAAAGGCCTGGGATTTTGTCAGTGTGTTCCTTGATAGATTCTAAAATTCTTAGAATATGTCAAGCACTTAGTAGATAATCCATAGTTATTTGCTAAATTAATGCCTAAATGAATGGATGAATGGCTTACCATGCCTTTAGTTTCTGAGGTTTAGACATCAATTCGAAGTAGTTCCCTTACCTTTATTCTTGTCTCTGTATACATGCTTTGTCCTCTCCTTTTGATTTTTAGTATTTAACTAATCCTCAAAATTTATTCATTTATTGGTTCCAGATTTCCCAGTCTATAAGTCTTAGAAGTCATGACTGGAAAACCCAGTTCTTGGCTATATTTTTCTCTAATGACTCATCACCATTTGATGAAGATTTTTGGTATCCAAATTCATGACTACATGTCAAATTACAGAACCAAATAGAAAACAATAACATCTAGTTTAAATACTTTGGTAGTCCACTTATTATATCACTTGGAATTTTAAAAGGCCCAGGTCTACTCTTGCAGATTTTACCAATACAAAAACAATATTTAAGATTGGTTATACATAATTTTTAAACTTTTTTTTGTTTTTGAAATCTAATTCAGACATTATTTTGGAACTCTTCCTTTATTGGTATGCCAAGTATGTGGTAGGTTTACTTATTAATTAATTTAACATTATTAAATCTTAAAGATAAATTAAATTCAATAGATAATGCCAATACTATCTATGAGGAGCCTCCTTTAAAAGTAATCATTAACACTTTGATATTTTAACTTAGCAATAGATTCTACTCATCACCAAATGACTGAATGACAGAACTTTGTTTTGTGTTAAATAAGGTGATTTTTCAGGAAAAGAAAGTTAAGAAATTAGAGTTTTGAGAGACAGATGTACTTTGTAATTATAGACATTAATGAGGATAATAAGCAAGCTTTCTGATTGGCCATGGTATTGTTTTATGGTAATTAATATAATAATATAATATCAATAGAATACAACATTGCCAAAAATAATAGTCTCCCCTTACTAGATGACAGCCAACATGATATAAAAGCCCTGATTGAAAAAAAGATATGTTAAAACCAAGATGAGTTTCAAAGCCTAGGATAATGTTCTCTTAGATAGACCCTGTTTTTAGATTAAAAAGAATATTATATTACAAGATAATATGTCCCAGTATGAAGCAGGTGGTTAAGGAGCAAATAAATTATTGTCACCTTTCTCATTATAATATGCTTTTAGTCTTTCATGATAAACAACAGATGTGTGTTTATGAAAACATATTATAGTAGAATCAGGTCAATAGCATCTAAATGAAAAGGCTTAATTTATCAGTACTCCCATTTGAATTCAAGGAGATGGTCTATTTAAAAGAGCCTCCATTTAATGTAACGTAAGTTCAAAGGAGAGTTATTTAAATGGACCACTGAATACCTCTTTCATTAATTGTCAAAATGAAAAGGAAGATAATTTCAGAGTACAAATATACATGGGAGAAACTAACAAATCAAAGCAAAACAACATATTAAAGAGGATTCAAAAAGAGAATACTCTGAAATCATAGAAATATTTCACCCCATTTCCAAATACTGATTATATTGAAATTTTCCACTAACCTACTTTCTTTCTGAGAATTATTGATATTAAAATTTATTTAGAATCATTCATTTCCTGAGTTTCAAACTTTTAATAAAGATTTAAGTGCAAATCAAGTGATGAAATAAAATAATTTGAACACAAAAATATTTTCTGTCCATTAGTTTGTTAAATTAAAAGGATGGTTTTGTAACTCAAAGATTTGGGTTACAGATCCATTTCTGTCATTTCTTAGCTGTGAAACAGAAAAATATTTTTAAATAGCTATATTTTCAAAAGCTAACTAGATGTATATTCAAACTCTATAATGTGACAAGAATAGAAATATTGAAAATCATCTCAGGCTTTAATTTGTTCTTCTGTATTTTAAATGTATTATCAATATTTTCTAAAAATCTGAATTGATGCTATCAAAAGTTATAGTAATATGTAATGCTATGAATTGCTCAATTGATGAAGGTTAACCTAGGTCACATCTCATGTTTATTTTTATTCTTTCTACTTCCATTATCTCATCTAGTATTTTCTATGTGTTATCCTTTCCTTTTATTTGAATTAACCTTTGCAATTATTTAGTGTTGGTTCAGTTTAAAAAAAAAAACCACCTCTTTGATATAGTCTGCCCTCTAAGAACATATAATCTAAATGGAGATATTTAGCATTTGTTCATGTGAAATAACATCTAAAATATTGGACAATGTTGAGACCAAATTTAGGTGATTTAGAAATTTAAAAACCACTAAATATGCATTTGAATGGAATTTTTATGCAAAGCTTCATGAAAGAAAGGATTTGATTATTTTTCCAGTTATCTACTGCTGCATAAAAACCACCTCACACTTGATGGATTGAAAAACAAGCATTTTATGATGCTCACAGTTTCTGTGAAGCAAGAATTTAGACAAGACAGAGTGAAGATGTCTTGTCCCCAATCAATGTCATATACAAGGCCTCATTTAGGAACATTTTAAAGGATGGGAACTAGATAATTCATTGCCTTCTACTCATGTTTACGCTGCCTAAACTGAGCTGCCTCAAAATCTGAGTTCAGTTGGAACAGCCATTCAGAGTACCTAACTGTGGCCAGTCAAATGGATTGATTGGTTTCTGAGAAGAAAATCCTGAGAGAGTGTCTGCAAGGGAAACTATTCAAGATCAAGGTAGAGAGTGCTGCTTCTTTTATAAACTAGCATCAGAAGCCCCATAACAAATCACTTCTGCTGTCTTCTGTTAAGGATATGCTAAATCAAAAATTCTGAAGGTTCTGAGAAGCTATTTGTAAACAAACCATCCTGCCAGTTATATATAAACACACATGGATCTTTGTGTGTTAATGTATATGCATACACACACACACACACATACTTTGGTAGGAAACATGACACTTTTTAGCTTAGAGAATGAGTTTATTACTCATGGCGTAATGTAACAGCAAGGACCTTAATCCCCACAGGGAGATATGGTGAAAGCCTAATGTTATCAACCCAAGAAGTGAGTTTATGACTCAAGGGAGATTTTGAAATATTATGAGATTTGTAGTTTATATAGGGACTGCTGGTATACCTGTCCATCTTCCTTTGGGAAAGAGAGATATTGTTTAGTAAGCAAATCTCCTTGGGGTGGAAGTGGGAGGGGTGTAGGTTCACTAATGTGAAATATAAGCAAATGTCTCCAGGAAGGATAAGGAAAGTTCATAGTGTCTCCAACTCTCTCCTGAGGTCTCTATCTTTAGTGACTTTTTATGGCTTCCTAGACTGTTTGTTTTACAAACATTTGCAGTGCTTTTGGCTTAAGACCATTAAGAAACATGACAATTTTTAGGGAGAACTGTCCTCCATCTCTTGAGAAGAGAATGCAGAAGGTATAGTTTGCTTTTGCTTCATGGTATATATGGTCTTGGCTGCAAAGACATAGAGGGCTTTGGGTGAGCCCCTTGGCTAGGTGCTGCAATCATTTGGGGGCTTTTCATTCACATGTCTGGCACCTGGCATATAGTAGGTATATTTAAAGTGTTTAATTGTGTTTCTTAGAAGAAGAAAAGTATATTCTAATTATAAAAATAAGACAGGGAGAGGGAAATGTCAAGGGTGGACTGGGGAACGTATACAATTTTAACTATAGTAGTTAGGATAAGCCTCATCAAAAAGATAATATTTATTGAAGACACTATGGACCTCATAACTTTGTAACTTATCCAAGTACTCTGATGCTCAGAACTTCTTATAGCCCCAGAATCTTTAAAATAGTAGTTTTCAATGGTTCAGGGAGAGGGGGCATCAAAATATCCTGAAATCCTTTTTAATTTTCTTCTAAGCAAAGTTTGAAAAGTAGTTAAAATAAACTATACCCTGGCCTTCAATGTTGTTCACAAGAAAACCTCTAAAAAACATTCAAGATTATTTTTCACTAATAATACAATCAGGATATTATTATGTAACTTTCATGAATGGAGAGATGAGAAAATTGATTCTGTGTTTGAGGACAAGCAGATAGCTGACCAGTGTGCTACTGAGAGAAGAATGAAAGTGACTCAACATGATGTGTGTTAAGGAAGTAAAGCTGATCTAATTGGTATACACATTTTATTGAAATTTAATAAATTAAGTAGCCTGTTCTCATAAAGATGTTGGAATGAGATACTCCATGGTTCTGTACCCACAGAGAAGCTTTGAACAACAAGCACAACTGGCAGAAATATCTTTCTTAAATCTCTAGAAAATAATTAAAGGATTGCAATAACAGGGTTAGTGCCCAATCAAGACAAAAGCAACTAAAAAATAGTAAGAACTCTTGGCACCCTTCTTTGGCCCCTCCCCCAAACTCTGACCACCTAGGCCTGGAGCCAGCCTGAACTACCAGTGTGGATCCCTGTTTCTGGTTCTGGAGGGAACAGAGTAACCTTCACGCATATTCTTGCAACATGTATGTCTGTACCAATCGGTCTGTTGGCAGCATGAAGAACTAAACTAGGACATTTATTAAAGGCTTACTGTCCCAGAACTTATAATGCATATAGCTCTATTCATAATGTTGTAGGGAAACAGTCATATCACAACTGCCAGGGCAGAAAAAAAAAAAAAGCCATCAGTGGGAAATGCAGTCCAGGGCCCAGGACCATGATATCTGTGGGACACCATCAAGCATACCAATATAAACATAATGGGAATTATAGAGGAAAGAAAAGAGATAAACAGGCAAAAATAATATGCAAAGAACAAAGGACCAAAAATGTCATACAAATTTGATGAAAAACATTAGCATACATATCCAAGAAACTAAACAAACACCAAGTAGGATAAACTCAAAAGTATCCACACCTAGACACATCATAATCAAATTGTTGAAAGATAAAGGAAAATGAGCATCTTGGAAACATCAAAAGAAAAATGCAAAGGATCCTCAGTGACATTAAAAGTTGAATTCTAGTCAGAAATCTGTAGGCCAGATAAACTGGGATGACCAATTCAAAGAGCTGAAAGAAAAAACTGCCCAAAGAAAATTATCCTTTGAACATGTATGAAATAGTAAGAAATTCTTAGAAAAACAACATCTGAGAAAATTTGTCACTAACAAATCCATCTTATAAGAAACACTAAAGAACATCTATAATGTTGAAATGAAAAAGATAGTAGACATTAACTCATATCCATATGATATGTAAAAGCCACCAATAAAGGTAAATATATTGATAATATGGTTCATATAATGTGCCAATTTGGCTAGGTTAGGGTGTCCAGTTGTTTGGTCAAATATTGGCTTAGTTTTCCCTGTTGGGGTAATTTCATAGACAGTATTACCACCTATAATCAGTTCACTTTAATTATATCACCCTCCATAAAAGGTATAGGCCTCACCCAATCACTTTGAAATCTTAAACTGAGGGTTCCAGAGGTCAGAATTTCTGCCTTAATATTTCAACATCAACTCTTACTGGATTTTCCAGCCAAACAGCTTCCTCTAAGGAATTCAGACTTAGACTTCAATATTGCCTTTACTGAATTTCCAGCCTGAGGAGTGCTCTACAGAAATTATAATTGTCAGTCTTCTGAGTCATGTGATCCAAGTTCTTATAATAAATCCTCAATGTTTATATATATATATTTATGTACACATACACACACACACACACACATATATCCTATTGCTACTGTTTCTCTACAGAACCTTAACTTATACTAATTTTAAGACCAAGAGTCATTATACAGGAACAAAAGCTTAAGGAAGAATTTTCTTAAAATATTCTGGTGTTTTTGAAATTGGTCTTTGATTAGATTTAAAGATACAAATGACTATATTTCCAATGATAAAGATAGCTCTGACAGTCTGTGGCATGGTGTATCAAGAGAGATATGAAAATATCACTATCAGGTATTCCCTATCAAATACTTATAAAAGGAAAGATTCTGGTTGCCCATTTTTGGTGGTTTGAAGTTGTATGTGCCCCAGAAAAACATGTTCTATAACATAGATAATTAGAAGGACAAGTAGGCCCTAATAAGCAGATTCACAGTGTGACCCAAACTACACATTCCTAAAGAATTATATGATTTTTAAAATTTACACAGTCAAGATTTGAGTCTCAAGTTTAGGAATTGATTGAGAGACTGTAAACAAATGTCTAACTTGGATCACATTAGAGAAAGAAATTAAAGAAAACCTAAGTAGAAAGACATCTGAATTCATGGATCAGAAAACTTAATATTGTTAATGGTTGCAATTGTTAATTTTTAGCAATAGTTTGTTATTTGATTGATGTGCAGTTCCAATGAACCCTCTGTCAAAATCTCAATGGCCATTTTTGCAGAAATTGACAAGCTCATTTAAGTGGCAATTCAGGGAGTCCAGAAATCCAAAAACATTCTTGGAAAAGAAAGTCAAAATTGGAGGGCACACACTTTACAAAGTAAGAACATATTGTAGTTACATGAACAACATGGTGACATAAGACATCCACTGAAAAGTCTTCCCTCAGAAACCACTAAAAAAAGGATAAATCCCACTTGCTTAGAACTCTGGATGATGGTAAACATTAGAGAAGAACACTACAAACACAGAAATGAAGAAAAATAAATATTACTCTTAAAAAAGAAAAAAGTAGGAGACCTACACATGCAGTTAAAATGGAGTCCCAGTAAATAAAAACACCGGGACAGAAATGTTGGCCAGAGGTCAGAAACTCAACCCAGACTCTAATTACCTAAATGAAAAAAAAAAAATGTCCTCTTTAAACATTGACCCCAACTGGCTCCCTAGAGCAGGATAGACTAACAAGGGAGTAAATAGAGGCAGAAAAGCCTCATGGAAAAAGAGGAGGAAACTGAACTGTTGTAAGACAGGACAGGTCCCAAGACTGCAAAGTTGAGATGTTAAGCAAATCATAGGAACTGGGGAAGAAATTCTGCACAAAAACAAAAGAACACATCTGGATTCCTGGAAAAGAGCAGAGGAAAGAAAGCTTTCTCTTGGAGGTTATCAATTGCACATAAAAGGACAACAAAGTAAAAAACTAATTAAAAATTAGGTGAAAGACTTGACTAGACATTTCTCTAAAAGGGATATACAAATCACCAAAGACACAAGAAAAGATGCTCAACATCATTAGCTATAGGGAAATGCAAATCAAAACACAATAAGATATCATTTTACACCCATTAGAATGGGCACCATTAAAAATAGCACAGAAAATTATAAGTATTAGAGAGATTGTGGATAAATAGGAATACTAAATCATTGCTGATCACAATGTAAAATGGTGCAGCTGCTGTGGAAGACAGTTTAACAGCTCCTCAGAAAATTAATTCATAATCAAATGTTGTGGTAATCTCACTTCTAGGGATACACTCCCCAAAATTGAAGGCAGACTCAACAGAAACTTGCATTCCAACATTCATGGTGACATAATTAACAATTGCCAAAAGGTGGAAGCAATCCAAGTGCCCAGCAACCAATGAATGGATAAATAAAATGTAATATATATGTACAATGGAATTATTTTAACTGTAAATGGAATGAAGTTCAGATACTTGTGAAAACATAGATGAACCTTGAAGACATCATGTTGAGAGAAATAAGCCAGTCACAAAAGTACAAATGCTGTATGATCTCACATTTATGAAATAATTAGAATAAACAAACTCATAGAGTAAGGATCTGAACTATAGGATAACAGAGGCTGGTTTGCAGGAAGGGAATGGAGAGTTAATGCTTAAGTTGTTCAGAATTTCTATTTGAGTTGATTTTAAAGTTTTGGTAATAGATGACGGTGATAGCAAAATAGTTTTAATGTAATTAACAGCATTAAAATACATCTGTGAATGTGATTAAAAGGGGGAAGTTTTAGGCTGTATATATGCTATATTAAAAATTAAAACAAAAGAAAAATAGAGCTATACAACACAATTAGTGAACTTTACTGCATGTGATAGCCTGTAGTTAACAGGACAATTAGAGTTGAGTACAACTATAAAAATGCTCTTTCATGAATTATAATAAATATAACACACTAATGATGCAAAGTGTTAACAATAGAGTGGTATATAGGAACTCTATATTTTATACATGATTTTTCTGTAAATGTACAAAATCTCTAATAAAAAAAAGGAGAAAGAAATTTTACCACATGTCCAGGGCAAGAATCAGGTGGAGAAGATCTAAGAAAATCAGAATAAACACAGGCTACTCTAAAAGTCCAGGATGAGGGGAACCAAGTATCAAAGAAGAGTCTTAACACATAAGCAATCTATAATAAAACCTTAGGCAAGAGGGAGAAACTGATCTTTTGAGTTAGCACATAAAAATAAACAGATGCCCAGACATCAGCAAAACACTACAGGCCATAATAAGAAAAGGGAGGTATAACTCACTCAAGGGAAAAATTAAAACTTCAGAGGAGACACAGACTTTGAAACAAATAATGATATTCAAACAAATCTCCTAAATCAAATCAAGGAGATGAAGGAAAATTTGCATAGAAATAAACTAATGGTGCATATAGAGATAAGAAGGAGATAATGTTTGGGCAAAAAGAAGAATAAGCATGTTTAAAAAGAAACATGGGCTTATGATGGAATTTATGCTCCCCAGTGTAACAGTTACACTAGTACATAATTTCCCTACACGTGCCTCTTCTGCTGCTTTAATTTGAACCTATAATTAGCACTATACTTGTTAAATATATGACCCAGGAACTTAAATCTTTGGTCCCTCCATATATGAGTAGAGCCCTGAATCTCAGCAGATTCACAAGACCTACTCTCCATTTCATTGGGCTCACCCAGGGAAACTAACAAGGAAATGATGATGGACAATGACCATCTCAAGGAACAGAGAGTGCCTATAACTACAAGCAAGCTAGTTTCCATCTGCCCTATGGGATCTAAGCCCCCTCTAAATTAGAAACAGAGTGAGTAATACCATCTCCAAATTCTCAACATTGAGAAATGAACAATGGACTAAGGTATGCTTATTATTATTCTACTTTAAACTTATTATTATGCTAGCCATAGAAGAAATTTTATCACTGCTATAAAGACAGTGGCCACCAAAGGTTCTGACGGAAGGGATAGGGAAAAATAGGAGGAATATGGGGGCATTTTCAGGACATGGGAATTGTCCTGCATGACATTACAATGACAGATACTGGCCATTACATATTTTGACATAACCTACAAAATTGTGAGGGACAGAATGTAAACTATAATGCAAATTATAGTCCATGGTTAGTAAAAATGCTTCAATATGTGCTCATTAATTATAACAATTACATTACACTAATGAAGGATGTTGTTAATGTGGGAAAGTGTGGGAGGGGAGGGGGTGGGGCATATGGGGATCTCCTATAATTTTAATATAATATATATATATATACAAAATCTAAAGCTTCTTTAAAAAATATGTACATATACATATATATATAAAATGAACCACGACTGACATTATGGTGACAAAAGACACAATAATGGAGATTAAAAAAAAAACACTAGATTCATTAAAGAGCAGATTTGAATACCTAGATATATCATCAGAGAATTAGAAGACAGGACAATCAAATCATTTGTTCAAAAGAACAGATAGGATAAAGTATAGAAAATATTGAGCAAAGTCTAAAGGACTTGAGTGACATCATGAAGTATACCAACATAAGCATAATGGAAGCCCAGAAAGAAAAGAGAATGGAGAAGGGGTAGAAATAATATTTGAAGAAATACTGTCCAAATATTTTGCAACTCTTATGAAAGACATAAATAAACATGCCCCAAAAGGACAACCTCCTCCAAACAGTTCTACCTAGTAAACCTACCATGAGACACATACTAAACACTATGATGAATGCCAGAGATAAAGAGAGAATTTTGAAAGCAGCAAGAGAAAAGTGATTAGTCACATATAAGGGATCTTCTATAAGACTAAATGCTGATTTCTCATCAGAAACCACACAGTTGTGAAAACAGGGGTATGATGTATTTAAAGTACTATAAGAAAACTGCCAGCCTCAAATTCTTTATCTGGTGAAACTGCAATTCAAAAATGACAGAATTTTAAATATTCACAGATGAACAGAAACTGAGAGGGTTTGTCAGCAAATGAAGTGTCCTCAAAGGATGGCAAAAGGGAGTCCTTTACTTTGAAAGGGAAAGACAGGAAAGAGTTGCCGGGATCAGCATGAAGTTGTGAAGATCTGAAGTAAAGAGAAATAAATGGGTAAATACAAAACCCAATAGTACTATACTCTCAGTATGTAACTCTACTGTTTAATTAAAATAAGAGTTAGAAAACAATTAAATAAGATAAAAGATATTTCCTGATAAAGGATATGCAAAATAAAAGATGTAATGTGGGGGGAAAAGCAACTTAAAGAGGGGTAACTGAGTTAAACAGCAGTTGAGAACATGTATGCCACTGAATTTAAGTTGATATATTTCCAAATTAATATGTTATTGACTTAGGTTGTATAGCAAAAACACTAGGATAACCATAATGAAAGTACTTAAAAAATATATCTCAATAAATTTAAAAAGATTGAAAATATACAAAACACTTTCTCTGATGATAATGGAATAAAGCTGGAAATCAATAATAGAAAGAAAAAAGGAAAATTTATGAATATATGGAGATTAAACAACACACTTAAATAATCAGTGGATCAAAGAAGAAATTGCAAAGGAATTCAGCAAATATCTTAAGAAAAATGAAAATGAGAACACAACACAACAAAACATATGGGACCCTGAAAAGACAGTGCTGAAAGGGAAACCTATACTACTCAATGCTTACATTAAAAAATAAGAAAGAACTAAAATTGAATATACAACTGCAAACCTGGAGGAACTAGAAAAAGAACAGCAAACTAATTGCAAATCAAGCTGAAGGAAAGAAATAGTGAATATCAGAGCAGAAATAAATGAAATTGAGGAAACAAAGCAATAGAGAGAATCAATGAAAGCAAAAGTTGGTTCTTTGAGAAGACCCACAAATTTGACAAATCCTTAGATAGGCTGACAAGAAAAGATGGAAGATATGAATAAATAAAATCAGAATTGAGAGGGGACATTTCCACTGACTCCACAGAAATAAGAGAGGTCATAAAAGGACACTATGAACAACTGTAAGCCAAAAAATTAGACAAAGTAGACAAGATGGACAAATTCCTGGAAACACATGAACCACCTACACTGACCCTAGAAGAAATAGAAGACCTCAACAAACCAATCACAAGTGAAGAGATTGAAACAGTCATCAAAAACCTCCCAAAATGAAAAGCCCAGCACTAAATGACTTCACAGGTGAATTATACCAAACATTCAAAGATGATCTAATACCAATCATGCTCAAGCTCTTGCAAAAAATTGAACAGGAAAGAATGCTACCAAACTTATTCTGTGATGCCAACATCACTCTAATACCAAAACCAAAGATACTTCAAGATAAGAAAATTACAGACTGATAACTCTAATGAGTATAGATGTAAAAATCTTCAATAAAATACTTGGAAACTGAATCTAAAAACACATGAAAAGAACTGTACACAACAATCAAGTGGGTTTTATTCCAGATATATGAGTGGATAAACACAAGAAAATCTAATAATAATAATAAATCTAATAATAATAATAAATCTCATAAGAATAATAAAGCACATTGATAAGTTATAGAAGAAAAATCATATGATCCTCTCAAATAATGCAGAAAAAGAATTTGACAAAATACAGCACCCTTTCTTGATAAAAACATTCCAAAAGATATGAATAAAAGGAAGCTTTCTCAATATGGTAAAATACATAGAAGAAAAATCTGCAGCTAGCATTGCACTGAATGCTGAAATATGGAAAGCTTTCCTGCTGGAAAGAAGACGAGGATGCCCACTGTCACCATTGTTATTCAATATTTTGCTAGAAGTTCTAGCTAGAGTAATTAGGCTAAGTAAAGAAATAGAATGCACTGAAATAGGAAAGGAAAAAGGAAAATGTTCACTATTCACTGATGATATGATCCTATATCTAGAAAATCCTGAAAAATCCAAAACAAAGCTTCTAGAATCACAGATGAGTTCAGCAAAGTGGTAGGATACAAGATTAATATGAAAAATCAAGACCATTTCTATACATTAATGATGTATAATCTGAGGATGAAATCAGAAAAACACTCCATATATAATAGCAACCAAAAATATAAAATATTTAGGAATAAACTTAATCAAAGCCGTACAGGCTATATATGCAGAAATCTAACAGGTATTGCTAAAAAAAAATGAAGAACACTTAAGTAAATGGGAGGACATTCTATATTCATGGATTGGAAAACTAAATATCATTAAGTTGTCGATTCTAACCAATTTGATTTACAGATTCAATGGAATCCGAATAAAAATCCCAAGCCTTTTTTGCAGCAATCAAAAAGCCAATTATCAAATTTATTTGTAAGAGTAAAGGCCCCCAAATAGCTAAAAAGTTATTTAATAAGAAGAAAAAAGTTTGAAGAATCTCACTTCCTGACTTTAAAGCATATTACTTAGCCACAATTTAAAAACATCATGATACTGGCATAGGAGAGACAGATTGGCCAATGGAACTGAACTGAAAACTCAGAAATAGACATTTATAGTCAAGTGATTTTTGACATGGCTGTTAAGTTCACCCAGCTGGGCTAGAACAATCTATTCAAAAAATGGTGCTGTGAGAAGTGGATAGCCATATCCAAAAAAATATATGAGGGCTCTTTTCTAACATGTTAGACACAGTATCACAAAATGGATGAAGGACAAAAATATAAAAGGGACAAACATAGAACTCTTAGAAGAAAATACAGGAAAACATCTTCAAATCTTGTGGTAGGTGGTTATTTCTTTAACCATACACCCAAAGCATGAGCAACAAAAGAAAAAATAGATAAATGGAACTTCCTCAAAATTAAACAATTTTGCACCTCAAGGGATTTTATCAAAAGGTGGAAAAGGCCTCCAACTCATTGGGAGAAAATATTTGGCAAACACATATCCAATAAGAGTTTAATATCCATGATATATAAAGAAATCATACAATTTAACAATCAAAAGACACACTATCCAATTAAAAAATGGACAAAAATCTTGAAAAGGCCATTGTCCAAAGAAGAAATATAAATGGTGAAGTAACACATGAAAAAATATTCAACCTCACTAGTGATTAGGAAAATGCATATCAAAATTACTGAGATATCATTTCACACCTATCAGACTGGCCATTATTAGAAAGTCAGAAAACTGCAATGTTGGAGAGGATGCAGAGAGAGAAACACTTTTTCACTGTTCATGGGAATGTAGAATGGTACAGCCATTGTGGGGGGGACTATTTGGCAATTCCTAAAAAATTAAATATAGAGTTGCATGTGACCTGGCAATACCATTACTAAGTATATACCCAGAAGAATTGAGAGCAGTGACATGAATAGACATCTGCACATCCATGTTCAAGTGGTGTTATTCACAATTGTCAAAAGTTGGAAACAACCCAGGTATCCATCAACTGATAAATGGATAAACAATTTGTGGTGTATACATTTTTTTATTTTAAATTTTTTGGGATACATCGATTCACATAAATGTTACATAGAAATTTTAGGAGTACCCATATGCCCCCCCTTCCACACCTCCCACAACCTCCCACATATACGTCCTTCATCAGTGTGACACATCACCTGTAATAGATATACACATTTTGGGGCTTTGCCACCATGCATGGACCACAGTTCAGACTGGCATGATACATGATATAAAATGGCCTATATCCTCCATTGCAACATCATCCAAGACAATTCCCAAGTCTGAAAAAAGCACCTGTATTACAACTGCCCTTCCCTCTTCCTGCCCCCAAAGTGTCCAGTGGCCCCTGGCTCCACATGATTTTGTAATTTCTTCCATTGCATGAATCATAGCAAGTCTATAACAGGACACCAACAAGTCTACTCTAGTCCATAGCTCTTTCCCCAATTCTGAGGTGTCTAGGATGGTGATGTCCCTGCCACCACCAAGTGAGAGGGGCTTATATCCTGTGGATACTATGGAAGAGATTATCCTGCCTGCAGCTGCAGCCTTTCTCCAATCCCCAGGAAAGCCGTCGTCCATCATCAACTCCCATCTAGGTGTACTGGGTGAGTGCATTGAGTTGTAGCATAGGAGTTGCAGGTCCACAGAGTCCCTGGACCCAGTTGGCACATGGACAGCCCATGGTCTCTGGTCTATGGAAGTACACCTAAAATTCTGGCATCAAATAGAGGTTTGAATAGAAGAGACAGATGGACCATGTGCAGTGAAAACATATTTCGGTCAGGCTCTGTCACTCTCAGGAGCAAGGATTCCAAATTAGGGCCCACTGGTAAGGCACCAAACTCTGGGACTATCTGCCCTGATATAGGACCTAGATATCTCCAAAGCCCTCAGGAGGCCCTCTGTTTGGGGTGATATCCATATTGGAAGCCTAGGAGGCCCTACTGGGATCTGCATGAGTGTTACCTCTGGGTTGACTTCCTGAATCACTTTGAAGTC
>PVKH010015239.1:0-16168 GCA_004027955.1 Chaetophractus vellerosus | reverse complement strand
ACTGAGGGGTGGGGCCCAACACCCTCCTGACATGGCCCAGTTAATGCCCTTATCATAAATCATTCATGCCCAGATGAACAGATGAGTTTACAAGCATAATCCAATTTATATTTTTGGAATTCATAATCACATAAAACTCAAACCGTTACACAAGTGGATAAGATGACCCACTCTATGGCTAATGCTCAGCCTCTTTCCCCAGCCACTCCTGTCATTGCCCAATGGGCTCATGAGTAAAGTGGCCATGGAGGTAGGGATGGAGGTTATGCATGGGCTCAGCAAGATGGACTTCCCATCACCAAGGCTGACTTGGCTACAGCCACTGCTGATTGTCCAATCTGCCAGCAGCAGAGATCAACACTCAGCCCCCGATATGGTACCATTCCTCAAGGTGACCAGCCTGCTACCTGGTGGCAGTTTGACTACATTGGGCCACTTCCACCATGGAAGGGGCAGCAATTTGTTTTAACTGGAATAGACACATACTCTGGCTATGGGTTTGCATTTCTGGCATGCAGTGCTTCTTCCAAAACTACCATCCGTGGACTTACCTACCACCATTATGTGTGGCATGGGCACATGCCCATGGAATTCACTGGTCTTACCATGTTCCCCATCACCCTGAAGCAGTTGGATTAATAGAACGGTGGAATGTCCTTTTGAAGACTCAATTATGCCACCAACTAGGTGGCAATACTTTGCAGGGCTTGGGAATGTTCTCCAGGAGGCTGTGTATGCTCTAAATGAACATCCTCTCTATGTTGTTGTTTCTCCCATAACCAGGATTCATGGGTCCAGGAATCAAGGGGTGGAAATGGGAGTGGCACCACTCACTATTACCCCTAGTGACCCACTAGGAAAATTTTTGCTTCCTGTCCTTGCAAACTTAAGCTCTGCTGGTATACAGGTTTTTGTTCCAAAAGAAGGAGTACTGCCAGCAAGGAACACAACAATGATTCCATTGAACTCAACGTTAAGATTGCCACCTGGCCACATTAGACTCCTCTTGCCTCTGAATCAACAGGCAAAGAAATGAATTACTCTGCTGGCTGGGGTGATTGATCCTGACCATCAAGGGGAAGTAGGACTACATCTACATTATGGGGGTAAGGAAATGTTTGCAAAGAATGGAGGAGATCCTCTAGGGTGTCTCCTAGTACTGCCATGCCCTGTGATTAAAGTCAATGGAAAATTGCTACAAACCAATTCAAGCAGGACTAAAAATGGCCCAGAATCTTTGGGGATGAAAGTTTGGGTCACCCCACCAGGCAAAGAACCATGGCCAGCTGAAGTGCTTGCTGAATGTATCGGGAACATGGAATGGGTAGTAGAAGAAGGTAGTGATAGATATGAACTTCTACCACATGAGCAGTTACAGAAATGAGGACTGTAATAGTTATGAACCCTTCTTCCCTGTTTCGTTATGTGTATGACTGTACACATATACAAAATGAATTTCTTGTTTACTTCCCCAACCTTTTCCCCTATCATATGAAAAGTTGTATTAATTTCATGTCATAATATTTAAGGACATCAAGTTTAAGAGTGGATATTGCCCAAGGCCTTGCACCGTATTCTGTGGGGAATCAATGCGTTTCTGGTTGTACACAGGGGAGTTAAACATTGGTAGGTGGAAATATATATGTATGCTTGTATGTTATTGTTTTTATTTATAGACTATGTATGGTTTAGGGTAATGTGTATGGTTGCTGAATTGACAAGGGATGGACTGTGATGGTCAGGCTAATGTGTCAACTCGGCCAGGTAATTGTGTCCAGGTATTAGGTCCAGCAAGCACTGGGCTAATTGTAAAAAAAGAGCATTTATGGACTTTTATCACCAGTGAGTTTATTGCATGGATGGCTGATAACATCTGCATGAATTGGTGAAATTGGATCAAGAATGGATGACGCTTTTATCCATTCAGTTGACTGTGATAAAAGGGAACTGAATGCAGTATTAACACACAGGGTAACATGAATATATCTTGAAGACCTTATATTGAGTAAAGCACACCAGGCATTGAAGGACAAATATTACGTGACTTCACTGATATGAATTAAGCAAATTGAGCAAACTCACACAGCTAGACTCTGGAAGATAGGATTACAAGAGATAGAAATGGAGAAGATTTGAGCCAATGCCCATATAGGCAACATCGATGATAAAGTGTAGATAAGGGTGTAGTTGTTCAGTGGATTGGCATGATAATGATGCAATAATATTATTGAATTGGGTGGTACTATTTTGTCAGGGGATTAGGGTGGGGAGGGTGGGTTGGACAGTCCATGGAATTGGGGGGAAGGTTAGGGGAGGGAGCAGGTGAACACTGGGGATTTGCGAGTGTGTGGTTGAAACTACAATGTTAGGAATGTTCTTTTGGCAATATGGCAGGGTAGTGTTACTGGCTTAAGGTGTTAGATGTGGGGGGCATTTGGGACAGGGCACACCTATTCAGATTCTAGCAAGTTTGTGAGTGTTAATCTTACCATAGTGTGTTGTGTCAGTGGGTGGAGACCCACATAATGAGTGGGAAGGTGTTGGACTCCTATCCTGGTGAGTCCTGCTATGTTCTCAAATAGACGGTTAGGAGTCTCTCAAGAGCATAGGCAGTGTCTAATAGAGGAAGACAAACTAATATGTCAAGCCCTCAATGTTGCTGCAAATAACTATGAACTTTGTTCATAAAGGAGTGAAGCCTGGTGGTTGCTGTGGACCCTGAGAGAAGGGGAGGGAGGAATAGAATAGATTGAACTTGGGGCATTTTGGGGGTGATGGAAGTATTCTACATGATCTTGCAGTGATGGCTACAAGCCAAGTTAAGCTTCATCAAAATTTATAAAAGTGTACGGTCCAAAATGTAAACCATAATGCAAACCATTGATAATGGCTAGTAGCTTGTTTCGATATTTGTACATCAATTGTAAAAGATGTACCACCCACATATAAAATGTTCATAGAGGAAAGGAGAAGAGGGAGAGGTTGTTGGTTATATGGGAATCCCCTATATTCTGTACATCACTTTTCTGTAACCTAAGACTTCTTTGAAGACAAAATTAGAAATCTAAGACTTTGGGGGAATAAATGTAAAAAAAGTCACTGTATGTATAAAACAACAGATATTACAGTGATGAAAGACATAATTTCAAAATTTTAAAAAATATTTAATCATTATTTTTATTTGAAATTTTAAAAATTGTATTTTATTTATGATTTTTAAAACTTGTTTTTATTTAATTTTCTTATTAATTGTATTTGGCTATTTTGTTGGCTTCATTTTTGAAGAAGTTTTGGATCACAGAAGAGTTACAACTGTGACAGGAGGATCATTGGTGTGGGCTGTCAGTGATGGGAGATAAATTGGAAGATGTTCACCTGGGGCATACATATAAGGCATAAAAATGTGTTCAGGTGTTCGTGGGGCATTGTCATGGTTGGTGGAGATTCACACAATAACTGAAAGAATATCAAATTCCCATCCTGGGGAGCTCTGTCACATTCTCTAATGGAAAAGCAAGAATCCTTTGAGTAAAGGAATGACTAGTGAAGGAGAATGGTCCATTGACAGGCCCTTGATATTGATGATTGTACTTATAAACCTTTCCTTTTTTTGAAATTGAAACTTAGCCTAGTATTATAGGGTACCTAAGAGTTACCTTCTGAGAGCCTCCTTATTGCTCAAATGCAGCCTCTCTCTAAGCCAAACTCAGTATATAAATGCATTACCTTACCCCCACCGTGGGACATGACTCCCAGGGATGAGAGTCCCTGGCACCAAGTGATAACTACCAAGTACCAATGAGAAATGCAACTGGAGAAATAGCTTCACCAAAAGGAGGCAATGGTAAAGTCAAATGAGTTTATATGGCTAAGAGACTTCAAAGTGAGTTGGGAGGCCATTCCAGAGTTTACGCTTATGCATGTCTCAGCAGGATCTCATTGACTGCTAAAGTAGATACTGCCTAAAATAGCAGGGCTCCTGAGGGCTCTGGAGACATCCAGACACTATAGTCAAGGCAGATAGCTCAGGAGTTTGGTGCCTTGTCACTGGGCTTTACTTTGGAATTTATGCACCCCAGTGTGATACAATTGGACTCAGTTGTGTTTTCCCTACACATGGCTCTTCTGACCCTTCTATTTGAACCTATAATTAGTACTAGATTTGATAGATGTACATCCAGGAGACTTAAATCTTTTGGGTGTCCATGTACCAGCTGGGCACTGAATTTCCACAGAGTTCATTATTATTCAATTGTCTATTTTAAATTAGGTAGAATTAAATGTAGTGAAGATAAACCACTCTTTAGAAGGGAATTTGACAGAGAACTGGGTGCTTCAAAAGTGTTGAAATGTGCCTTCCAGTTTCAATTCAGACATGTAAAGAGCTTGGAAGCCATTCTTCTTGTCCTTACAATAAGAAAAATCTGAACAAACTAAAAAATAATGGCTTTTCTTGGACCCATCAGAAAACTGATGTTTCAAGGCAATATTTGTTAAGTCAGTTCTTCCCAGCCTGATCTTTAGATTCACTATTAGAGTGAAAGATTACAAATTAGCAAAGAGAGAAGGCTAGAATGATTAGAGTTGGAGGCATCAGTATAATCTCATGTTTACCATAATATTGATAGTTATTAACACATAGAAATATTTATAGATGTGTATGTATGTACGCAGGTTAGTATACACAAATCTATTTCTTTGCTCTGTCAGCTGAGAGGGCTTAGAATTAAAAATACCCCAGTAGCAATCAGTATGACTAGCACCCAGATTTGGGTTCTAATATCATTCTCCAATAAAAGAAACCATAGGTTCTTTGGAAAAATGGCTAATTAGAGGACAGGAACATTGAATGGATAAAATGAGTCTGGTGCATCATTAGAATAAAAATTTAGAAAACATTACACTTTCATTTTAAACTGATATATATAGATACAGAAAGATATAAATATAGATGGTATAGATAATCATCCAAAAAGAAAACATTTCAAGTATCCCTTAAGCAAAACTAAATACTGGGATAATATTTACATTTAATCAACATTTTCACTGTTATAACATCAGGCACTTTTGTAAACCCCCACCATTCCAGTTAAAACATTGACAAAATGAAAGACTATCATTGATCATTGCCACAAACACGAGCAGATTCAATGTTGACAATTTTCATAGGTATACTGATATAAATACTTAATAAATTTTGTAGTTAAACATTTTTGTTCAGTTTGAGTGAAGTTCAATTTCATTCACTGAAACTGATCAGCTGGACTTTCAGAAGTCAAGTGATTTAACTCTTTCAAACACTCCATTTTGAAAAGTAAAATAAGTCAGGTTTTCTAAAATAGTGAAACAATTCAGTATTGTCAGATTGGTAGTGCTCCAACGGTCATGCTGTGAAATCAACAAGACAGAGCAAAACTGAGAAGGGAATACAGTGATACAATCTATACTGAAACAGAACTCCTTATATACTTAGGATGAGATTTTTATGTAATTATTTTAAGTAAAATAATTTTCACAGCATTAGTTTAAAGCATTAAGTAAATAGTAATTATTATTTTTAAATAGCAATAAAAATTTAGGTACAGATCTCTGATTTTCAAATTTTCAAGTGACTTTTGTGTAACAATACTCACATATATGATTGTAATACAATTGCATATATGCAAACACACAAGTGTATATACCTTTGAAATTTATATATATATAATTTATATGGGATATATAGAATTTATGACATATAATATATATAATATATATATACACTTGGAGTTTTTTCAAGCTGCGCCCATGTAGAAACTTTTCTAAAATTCTTATTACGGTGACTGAAGGTTAGATATTTCTCAGTAAATATTAGTTTTCTTCTAAAGTCCCTGAACTGTTATGTCTTTGAATATATATCTAAATTACAGAAAAAGCAACTGTATAAGATCAGAACAACAATTAGGAAATTTTTGCATCAAACACAATTTTTAATGCAATATTTCAGGCATTATAAAAAAACATAAAGCATGTTATAACAAACATTCATATATTTACCATACAGCTCTTTTAAATCCTAATTTTAACAAATTTACTTGATATCTTTGCTTTGGCAAAACAAAAGTAGGTACATTTTGAGCCTATTTTGAATTTTCCCCAATGGATTCCATAACTTACTTCTCTTGAGGTAGTTTGGAATATGGACTGTATCAAATCTCACACGTTTTTATAACATCTGTAATTATGTTGAACAATATTTGTTTTTTTGATATTTGTTGTGTCTATTTCTAGTTCATTTTTAGTAATCAATACCTATTATTTTCTTATATGAATATTTCATAATTTATTTGCAAATTTTCTGTTAGTGGATTTCTAGATTTTAGTTTTTTATTATAATAAATAATGATACTTTAATATTGCTAGGCCAGAAGATATGTCAATTTTCAAATCTACTAGCAATTTCCAAATTTGCTTTTCAATGTGGTTATACTAATTTACAATATCACCAAAAATGTTAAGAAATTCCATGTTCACAGGATTTCACAATTTTAATTTTTGGACACATTTTATTTGTGTAGAATTTTATCTCATTTCACTATATGAAATTATTTCAATCTCTTGGTGCAAAAATATAAAAATATTTCAATATTGAAATTTCAGCATCAACATAATTTCACATATATTTAAAATGAAAATTGAAATAATGTAATATATTCAATGGCCATTCATATTTTAATCCTGAGAATTATTTATATGCTTTGCATATTTTGCCAATTTTTCTTTTAAATATTTTTTCAGGTTAGGAAGGTGAAGGATTAGTTCTTCAGGACAAATGACTGAGACACTTATATCTTTAGTTTTTGGTCCATTTTCATCATTGTTACACACAAAACTAGTCTCTTGTTTTGTTTCTTTATTAATTTATTTCCTTTCCTGCTCACTCTCATTGTTCCATGTAAATATCATAATAAATTTAGTGTGCATCCTTCTGTGTCTACGTATATGTGTATTTTTTGGTTTATCTATAATTTTAATTATGTGAATTGTATTGTGCATTTAATTTAATTTGTGTCTTTTTCCATCAGCAATGTTTACAAAATCCATCCATGATGTTACATTTACATTTAATCTAAAGCTTTTATCTGCTGCACTGTACTAACTTGGGTGAAGTCACTGCATTTTAAATATCCTTACACACAGATTTCTTCTAGCTACCCATTCCCAAAATGAATATTGCATATTCCCATGCAGATCTGGGTGAGCATTTCATTATCTTTCATTTGTAGGAGTCAAATTGCTGCATCATAGGATAGATGGATTCTTAATTTGTTAAAGAAGTATTGATTTCCAGAAGATGGCTCCAGTACCTTCACAAATACAGTGTGTGAGGCTTCATACATACTCCAGCTTGTCAACACTTAGCAGTATCTGATTCTCTAATTTTTATCTGATTTCTGTAAAGAAATGTTTGACTTGTGTTAATTTCAGTTTCTCACATACTTGATGAGTTTGCACAAGCATTCATTTTCTTGATAACATGTGAGTAAACTAGATTTTCATATCCTTCACTTATTTTTGATTTGGAGTTTATGTTTTTTAGTTATTGCTGCTGATTTTCAGGGATTGCTTCTTGTTTGATTATTAGGCCCTTGTTAATTCTAGACCTTGCAAACATTTTCTGTCGATCTGCCATATCTCTGGTGCTGTTTTTTTTGAACAATAGTCCATATTTTTGATATTATCAAACCCATACATGTTTCCTTATTGTTTATGCTTAAATTTCTTGTTTTAGGTAACCTTCCTATGCTTCTCCACATTCCCACCACCCTGCAATAGTGATGTCCATCTGCTCTAGCTCACAAAGGACACTCTTGCATCTGTACCATCAACCACAATTCTCATCCACCTCTGGGTTCACTGTCTTCATTCAGTCCCTAGATTATTCTCTAGCTTGTTTTCAATTGACATTTACATCCCTTTCCAGTCACATTCCCATTTATAAACCAGCTACTACTCACTGTAATGTGTTACTATCAACTCTATTTCCACACTTTTCCAGTAAAGTTAATTAAAACTTCTACGTACATTAAGCATCAGTAGTCCATCTCTGTTTACCTCATATCTCCTTTAAGGATCCACCACCTACCACCAGGTCTTGAAGATGTTTTCCTACATTTTCTTCTAGAAGCTTTATGGTTCTTGCTTTTATATTTAGGTTTTTAAAATCTATTTTGAGTTAATTTTTGTATAAGGTGTGAGATAGGGGTCCTCTTTCTTTCTTTTGGTTATAGAGAAGCATGGGAGAAATACAACTGAAGTGACCTATGGACTGTGGTTAACAGGAATACTGCAATATTCATGCCAAAGATGTACTGTGGTGACAATGGTGGAGTGTGATGGTTAGGCTAATGTGTCAACTCGGCCAGGTAGTTGAGTCCAGGTATTAGGTCCAGCAGGCACCGGGCTAGTTGTAATACAAGAGCATTTATGGACTTCGATCACCAGTGAGTTTACTGCATGGATGGCTGATTACATCTGCATCAATCAGGGAAATTGGATCAAGAATGGATGAAGCTTTTATCCAATCAGTTGACTGCCATAAAAGGGAAGTGATTTCAACATTCAGAGAGAATTTCTCAGTTCATCTTTTGACAGCCATCTTCTCCCAGAAACTCATCAAGGACCTTTCATCAGTCTTTCATCAAAGCCCCTGGCTTGCAGTCTGCCTGTGGAAACTGGACTTGTGCATCCCCATGGTCACGTGAGAGACTCTTATAAAATCTTATATTATTAACAGATATCTCATGTTGTTTCTGAGAGAACCCTGACTAGAACAAGTGCCAAGCTACATCCACGGATCTTTCATTTTGGACAGGTCTAGGCTACCTGGTACTATGGTTTAGGAGAAGGCTTCAAGATAATTTTCATCCTCCTTTTTCTTATTACATTCATGACTGTCATATGGAATATAAAGGTGAAGAAAACAGTATGGAAAAAACTGAGACATAGAGCACAATTTGGAGCCTCTTCCAAGTAAATCTAAGGTAAACTCAAAGGATTGACAGAGAAACCCAGGATATATGCCGCTCATTCCAGGATATTTTCTGAAAAGTATTTCTATTATGGTACATGCATAAACACTGTACACACATTGTCAAAATATATCTTTATTTTCTCAAAACAATTTACCCAAATTACTCATCCTTAGGGAACATGCCTCCTTTTTCTTTTTTTCCTTATATCCTTAGACAAAATAGTTTCTGTTAGTAGTAATTACTAAAATTTCCAGCAAATAGAGATGTCCATGGAAAATGCAATTAATCTAATTTAAAGAGGTGTTATTTATATTTCTTTAACATTTGCTTATTCTCCAACACTAGTTGCATCCCTGTACCTGTGGTTATTGGCTGAGTATGGGAGTCAGACACCGTACTTTACTCAGGCATTAGGGAAGCATGTAAAGGAATTATTGTGCTCCATTACTTTTGCAGGAGGTGGGAATGATGGAAGTATCAATTGGCCTGAGCAGTTTGGATTTTCCCATGTAGAATGAGAAAGGGGACACTAACTTTGAAGACTCAAATATGAATTTCTGGAGTTAAAATAAAGAAAAATCATAAGCTATTCTCAGATAATGTTCTCATATAACCATGGTAGAGTAAACATCGGTTACAAAATTGTCTACTGCATTCTAGTTAAACTACACTTACTAACATGGAGGCCATAGGAACATTAAGTCTTGGAATATTTTCTTAGCTGTATTGTCCATTTAAGCTAGATGTTTAATATAACTTGTGCCTTTAAAATATTTTGTCATTGTTTCATATGCCAGTCTTCATTAAGTTTTTATAGAATTTCATGGTTACCAATTGTGACAGTTTGATATTATTTATGAATTTCAAAAAGAGATGTTGATTATATTTGTAAACTGGTCTGTTCCTCTGGGTGTGATAACCCTTTGATTGTATTAGAGTCAGCTGAGATGCCTGATTAAATTATGTGAAGATTACGGCTTTGATTCAACTGTGTCATTAGAGTGCAACTCAGCCCTGAATTCCAGCACCCTTGGTGGGCTGATAAAACAGACTTTCACATGGAAGTAGATACACAGATAAGGAAACACATAGAGAAGATACACAGAGGCTCCTGCAGCTGTGAGAAGAGAGATGAGCCTGTTTATAGCTGACTTTGTGAAGAGAACAGAGTAGCTCAGACTAGAAAGAAACAAATTCCAGAGGAAAAGAGACAAGCCCTATGCCAGCCTACAGCTGAGATTAGAAGAAGCTGGGACCACAGAGCCTTAAGAGGAAAGAGGAAGGTTGAACCCTCTCAGACGTTGCCTGTCATCCTGCTTCAACAGGTGAGAAGAGACTTTGGATGAGGAAGTACCACTTATGGTGCCTTGAGTTGGACTCTTTAAGGCCTTGTAAATGTAAGCTTCTACCCCAAATAAATACCTTTTATTAAAGCCAACCGATTTCTGGTACTTTGCATCAGCACTCCTTTGCCTGACAAATACACAGATTGATAAGAATTCCCTCCTATCTACAGTGAAAATTAAGGTATTGAACAGAGAAATGGGTTCCCAGCCTGAGGAACACATAGGAATTCATTTAAACACTCTATGAAGTGGGAGTGGATGTGACTCAAATGGTTGAATTCCTGTTTCCCACAAGGGGAGGTCCTGGGTTTGGTTCCTGGTACATCCTAAACAAACAAACAAACAAACAAACAAACAAACAAAACAGCAACAAGCAAAACAAATGAAAGAAACAACTCAGGGGAGCCAATGTGGCTCAGTGTTTGAGTATTTGAGTAGTGCTGGCTCCCCACATACGGGATCTCTGTTTCAATCCCAAGTCCCTGGTAACTAAAAAAAAAATATTTTTCTATGAAGTCATCTGGTCCAGAGATGGTCTGAGTCCCAAAGATTTGTACCATTCCAGCAATAACAGTATTCTAGCTTATTTGCAAAAATAAATAATTAAATAAATAAAAATAAAATTTAACTAAAAATTTAGGATAAAATCAAGACTAGCCTGTAACAGCTAAAGGGGGAAAATGAGGAGAAAACCTATCTAATAGTACTAAAAATTGTATTACTATTTTGTCATTGTTTAATCCAATTAAATTCTTTTGTTTTATTATGCATAAGTTGAAAATAAGATAATGAATATCAGGTAAACTCACTATGAATTTCACACCATATGATCTGAGCAAATATTTTTCTTCAAACAAAACATAAAATAGAAGTATTTTTACCTACTGATACTATAGATAAAATTTTTGAATAAAAGTAAAGATTTAACACCAATGTTATGTAAAGAAGCCACCTGTTGTCCTGTTTATAATAAGAGAAAGATTATTACCAAATTCTTACTTAAAAATAATTTATATTTATATAGCTGAGGTTGTAAAGGCAGCATACTCCCTTTTAGTGTTATGAAGTACCTACAGCAATAGTTTTCAAAATGAGGTAAAAAAAATAGGTCACCCTGTCGTAAAATAGATGTTGGAAACATTGGTGGAACCCATGAATGGATGAACCTTAAATTATGACTAAGAAACAGATGGTATTTGCTTTGTGTAGCAGTTTGGCATTATTTGTGAATTCCAAAAATGGATATTGGATTATGTTTGTGAACTGGTCTTGTCTCTAGGCTTATTAGATTATATTGGATTCAGAGGTTTACGTGATTAAATAATGATTAAGGCTTTGATTGGGCCATGTAAGTAGGACATTGCCTCTGCTCCTTGGTGCATGGGGACTCATAGAGAAAAGACATGGCAAAGGACAGAGTTGGGAGGTTTGAGCAGGAAGTAAGCACACAGAGGAGGAAAGCATCTGAGCCTACAGAGGAATGGAGCCCCGGGAAGAGAGGAACCCTAGAAGCCTGAACTCTTGGCAGACATCGGCAGCCATCCTGCACCAACACGTGGCAATAGTCTTTGGTGAGGGAAGTAATTCATGCCTTATGCCTGGTAACTGTAAGCTTCTACCCCAAATAAATACCCTTTATAAAGCCAACAGATTTCTGGAATTTTGCATCAGTTCCCTTTGGCTGACTAATACACTTTGTGAGGATCTTATTTTATATATTTTGTTTTTTTTGTTTGTTTTTTTGTGAGGATCTTATTATGGACAGTCAGGTGACTGTGTCAAGGAGATTCTAGAAAGATATTTTATTATACTTATGGCTAAAGACAGTCATAACACCCTCACAGGGCTACAAGGGAATTCATCAAGGTTGTGATATTCAACCAAGCAGGTGGGTAGCCAAAGAAGAGAATGTGAGCCTGGGCACTGTGCCTTTTATAGCATTAAAGGCATGGAAGTTTAATGGTTGATCAGACAGGTATATGATTAGGGAGTGTTTGTATGATTTTGGTACTCCCAAGAAACCAGACAAGGCTCTGGGCTGATGGAGAGGTGAGTCTTGGGTGTAATGTCTGTCAGAGAAAGCATGGGGATTTATAGTCAGGAAAGGACTTTAGTATCTAGTGGATATATGTGAAAGAGCCCTATGGAGATGAGTGAGATATCACTGACTAAGTGGCTCTTAGTTTTGTTTCTCTTACTACAGTATTTCTTTGGGGCAATGAAATTCTTTCATAGTTATACTATGTGTGTGTGTGTGTGTGTGTGTGTGTGTGTAGTCGAAGAGTAGGCTCTGAGTTAAGAAAGTATAGGTTTTGACTATACAAACCATCAAATAAATATTATGCAAAAACAGGAATCAGAATATCTGCCAAACATAGTACCAAACGTTGCAACATCTCTATCATTTGGTCATGAGAATACCAATTTCACAAGGGAAAGACCTGAAATATTAATATGGATAACTGTGTTCATACTAAGTGACCTCTGGATAGAAGCATATGTTTTTACAAAAAAGAAAAAAAAATTATTTTAGGTACCATTAAAAGGTACAGTGTGTTTCCAAAGGGAAAAAATTAATTTAGGAATATTCCATTCCATTCTGTAAAAGGATGAGATGATTCATCATGATTAGGCTTCCTGTTGAGGCTGAGTGGTTTTAATAAAAGAAGGAAATCAATGACTGACCGTTGGAATATAATGGATCTGAAATGCTATATTTTAATGAGGCAGCAATGGGAGGCCATTAGAATAAATGGATTGACCATCTACAGAATATATAATAATTTATTAAACAAGCTTATGTTCAGATAAGGTCACTAAAGGATGCTGTAGGGATATATAAAAAAGTTGGAGGATATAGTTTCCTAATATAAGTTTTTAAGCTGAGTATTATTTTCATGCAAAGTGAAAAATATTGTTTGCTTATTATCAATATTTACTAGGATCATTTTTACCACCTTCAAATTCTAAATTTTGTGCAATTTATAATATACAGTGACAATTCACAATACTTTGGATAAAATATGCATATATACATGTATCCTCTTTGAAATATGATTACTGTTAACTAAGAAAAATTTAATGAATATAAGGTCACAATAGGTTGCTTACTATATCTTGTCCTATCTATTTCTAGCCTCTCACTTTTAAACTAACACGTTTAATGTAATAATTGCCCAATCAATATAATTTTTAAAAGAGCATAAAAAGCTCCATAACCACAGAAGCATAGTTCATTTTGAGAAGGCTACAGATTCTATTTGTACAGTTTGGTCATATATAAAATAAAAAGTAAACATCTCTTTCATGACTCTCCAAAGCAAACATAGAGCATATTCACTGTTTCAATATAGCTAGATAGTTTCCATATTTCAGGATCAAGGTTAAAATAATAATTCCACCTATCTAAAGCAAAAATTGTCTTAACAAGGTTAAATTATGATTAAAATGAATTCAAAGAACAAATAGATTTACTTTGTAATGAATGATTAAAGCTTTATGATGATATATTAGAAGCTTACCATTGTCAATCTTTAATGAATTTATTTTATTTTATTTTATTTATTATTTTTTTAAAGATTTATTTATTTTATTACATATCTCCCCTTTCCCCCCTCTGCGGCGACACGCCAAGACTGGTCACTGCGCAGGCGCGGCTTTCCCCGCTTGTGGGCGGCTTCTGCTTCCATTCACGGCAGGCTTTCAGTTCGCGGGTGGCTGGCTGCGCTCCATTCGCGGGCGACCTGCCCTGCCCGTGGCGGCCTTTGCCCTGTCTGTGGCAGCTTTTTGCCCTGCCCACCGCGGCTCTGGCCCACCTATGGCAGCTTGCCACTCTCAAGGCGGTCTGCCCGCTAGGAGAGGTCCCCGGGAACCCAACCTGGGGCCTCCCATGTGGTATGCTGTTGCCCTATCCACTGGGCTATCGAGCCGGCCCCCTGAATTTATTTTAATCATTATGCTAAGGACATAAAATCAATTAGATTTAGAAGCATAAAATTTTGACCTTCTGGATTATGAATGTTATTTTTACCTCTTTTTTCCCACTCAACACTATCTTTGCTCAATTGAAATTTAAATACTATTCTTCAGTCAAAAATCCTATTATCATTTGCCTTCTTTACTCTGTCTTATATTTGCAATATTGGTATTTTGTATATTCTTCTTCCTTCAACTTTTAAGCATTTGTTCTAGATCTGACATTCAGCTTTATCTATACTTTGAGATCTAGATGGATTCATTTATCATATACCTCCACATATATACCTTGATAAATGTCATTAAACTATGTCTAGATAACTTATTTTCTTTAGTAAAGAAATATTGAAAATGAAGTTTTACTTTTAAAATAATGAAGAAATCACTATTTTTTTTTCACTTCCCAGAAAGCTTAATTAACAACATAGCTCATATTCCTTCCATATGTAACCCAGGCACATATGAAAAATAGGAGTTTTAATTAAAAATTCCAAATAAAACAGTCAAAATATATCTAGATTATAATTTTTTAAAATGTATGTGTATTAAAACTCTTTATATTCCCTGTGGTTAAACCTGATTAATTTACAAAACAAATATTCAGTAAAAAGCCATTACATACTAACAATTGGATAAATGACAAGGCTTGAAAGATGATGCTTAAATTGTATTGAGGAAAAAACTTCAGTATATACAGACATTCAAAATAACATGATAAACACCCTTTACAGAGGTATATGCAGTACCCCTTGAACCTACTTCAGTCCAGTGCCTGGTAGAAAAAGAAAAGGAGGAAGAGAAGGAGGAGATGGAAAGGAAGAAAAATAAAAAGAAGCACTTTAAAGTCTATTGAGGAGGAACAGACTATAATTTATTTCATTTATGACTAAAATATATTCATAAATGCAATAACACTCAAATAAATGATGTATTTTATTGACTGTATCTGGTGTTTCCAATCCTAAAAGATATGAGATAGCAAGCATGCTTTTATTTATATAGGTAATGATCTAAATCAGGATGTATTCTACTAAACACTGAAATTATGGATTAATTCAAAAGTTGAAATGTTTAAGTAGGTAGTATAGATAACTGATTTTCTTTATTGTAAATTAAAGTGGATCACAAATGAGCAAAATTTGATACTCTGGAAAATTTGTTTTATTAGACTTAGAAATTAATTAAAATGAGTGGTTATTTTAGTCATAAAAATACTCTCCACTCTAAAATTACTCTGTCAGATTCTATGTATTAGGCAAAGCTTCCAATTTCATTTCAAGTTCACATTTATTCTCTCCTCTGTTCCTCAGGCCTGATGCAAGAGGGCTCCTTGTAAATGAGGAGGGGGTGTGGTCAGCTATTTCCTTTCCTCAGCAATTTACTCACTTTGGCTTCTGGTGGAAGCAGATAAAGAACCTAGAAGATTAAGGAGGAAATAAGGGATTTGCATCAATTACATGATATAAAATGGTAATTGAAATATTTGTAAGGGTACCAAGATACAAAGTGAAGTGTTTGAAAATCTACTCTGTATGCCTTTCAAGAATGAGATTCTAGAAACATGAATATTGAATTCCTCAATTCTGTTGGGTATAAAACAGTAAGGCTGTTGTGGATTTATGAAGGAGTTTTAGAGAGAAATTATTTGGAGAAAGCTACATAGTGAACACAACTTTGCCAACAATGTTGTGGTGTTTCACCTTTTAAGTGAAGAGAGAGGGGGTGCAGTAGGACTACTCAGAACATTGGTTTGTGTCCCCTAAAATTAGAAGGCTCAGTCAACAAGTGCCTAACATTTGCCAGGAGTTTTACAAGAAGAATGATGAAGGAAAG
>PVKH010015237.1:0-16172 GCA_004027955.1 Chaetophractus vellerosus | reverse complement strand
TTAGCTATTACAACAGCTAGTTATTTTGACTAATGGCTAAATCACTCTGTACCAAATAGTCATAAATAGTTTGAGACTACTTGGACATAGTGATAAACGTGCTGTTTTTATCATTAGAGACGATCTGTTGCTAAGACGATGGAAGCTTTCATACATTCCGCATGTGCGGCTGATGCCTTCTGGAGGTCATGAAGCACAACTATCAGAGTACAGTTAAGAAACCAAAGAAATAAAAAAGTACTAGCCCAGCTCGCACCCACAATGTTACCATTAGACTGACTTTGAAAGAATGGGTGAAATGAAGGAAAACTTCCTCAAGAAATATAAATTTATAAAATTAAGTGAGTTTGCAGTTTGGATATTTCTTTACTCTGAAACTGTTGTCATTTCATTTATCTCTATTCATCCTCACAACTGGAAAGAGGGATAATGTATAATGAAGCATTCCAAATATTAAAATCCAAAAGTAGTGGATTGTTTTTAGAAGTATTAAAGAAATGCAACAAGAATAATGGATATATACATATGTATGTATAGGTATACATGCATGTGTGTATAACTATTGTATGAATACATATGTTTTTGTTTCATATTTTCCTTAAGGAATTTTCTATTGAAGATTTCATTCTAGACTTTCATCCTGAAATAAAGAATATCCAGACTTTTGGGTAATGATGGTGGTTACCTAACAGAGCCTAACTTACCCTCCTGCAATTTTTGGTTAAAGTACTTATGTGAATGATGATGTATGGATTACAAAGTTCCACACGTGCAGAGAAATTTCCATGGTAGAAGGAGATCATCTCAAACAGGTAATTTCATGAACATCAGGTATGTTCTCAAATTTTTTTGTAAGAAGAGAGAAGGTACATACCCATCTCTTCTACTGTGCGTAAGCTATCTCTGAGGTAACCAGGGACGTTACATCTATTCTCCCTTACTTAGTACCTTTTCTGTCATACTAATTTATTATCTATATTGCCAAGAAATTCAATATATCCAGAAGCAGAATTGGAAATATATCACTGTGGAATATAAAATCACCACAGGAGCAGGTGAAGATAAAAAATAGGTAAGCATTTAATGAAGGACTAAACAGAACCTACTCTCATTTCATGTTAGCTACTGCTAAATTGTTTTTTATCTGTTATATAATTTCACCACAACTGATGTACCATCAATAGGAGATCACAAAAATATAACGTAAATATCTCAATTTGTTATGGAAGTTATCAAGGGCTCTTGGGGTTGACACCCGAAAGGAGATAGAAAGAGAATCATGGGTGGTGAGATGCAGAAAGCCCTAACCCAATCTAAGTCACTGTTGCTATGGACTACTTATTATTCAAATATTAGAAATTAACTGAAAATAACTCCGGTCTATAACAAGATGCTATAGCAAAATAACCAAGCAGAATTAAATACTAGATGAAATGCATACATGCTTTTAAAAATGATATAAAACACATGTTAAAGTATCTACTTTGAGTTCTTAAATTTTCAGAAATCATAAACTCTATGACATGAAGTAAAATATGAAAGACAATAAAGTTCCTGAAAAGGCAAGAAATAATTGGAAGTGGGAGGGTAAATACAAACTAAAAATAAGAAAACATTGATTGTCCCTGATGCAAAAGAGGAAAAAGACACCCACCCTTTTCTTAGAGCATTTACTTTAGAACATTTGTAATTCTAAATTCTTTCTCTGCTTCTTTGAGATGGCTTTAACTCTTTTAAAAGCTAAATAAGCCTCTTGCCAAATTTACATCCCAGGGATATCTCAAGGGCCTGAGATTTATCTCTAAAATGCAATTATCAAGAAAAACAGTGCCCCTGATAACCAGTTTAGGATAGAAGCCCAAATTTTGGTGGGTGTCTACTTCCAAGTTGCAAAATGATCTCTTATCATAAAGATATAAGATGTTATTTTTCTCTTGAATAAATACAATTAGCAAACACAATGTCCATCCCAATTACTGGTTGAATTTAGGATTAACTACATGTGACAAATGGGGCTGTCATGCCCTCTCACTTGAGGACTAGTTTATCTTGAGATCATGCATGTAATGGGTTGTATCTCCTTGGCTATATAAAAGGGTGAGATTTCTTTCTGTGTTTGCAATCTCCTCAGTGTATCACCTATGATGCGTGTTAACAGTAAAGTAATGCTTTTCATTCTTTCCTATATTTTGTGGAGAATAATATTTGTACTGGCAGGATATTTTGTTTCTAATTATTTCTACAATTGAAGACTGAAATGAAAATCAAAATGCAATGGAAGGATATCTAACTTAAGCCATGATGGAGTAAACTTATTGGTCTAGCCCTCCTCCTGGGCAAAATATATGAAATACACGTTTTCGTATACTGGTTAACTGGTAGCATCTGATTGTGATTCCTGAGAAAAAGGCAACAAACAAGGTGAATTTCACAATGGGCTTGACCTTTTTCCTAAAGGCCCTTTCTGTTCTGCAGAGTAGGGAAGGGAACCCAAATAGAGTTACTGTGGTCTGGCCGAATGGGAGAAGGGGCTCAGGAAACCATGTGATTGCAGTATTGACATGAAAATAGGGAAATAAATCTTAAAAAGGAATTTCAGAATAAATAAATTGTACAAAGATTTCAGAAATAGACCTGTACCTAGATGTTCAAATTATTCTTGACTAAGGCACAAAACTGTTCAATGGTATAAGGAAAGAAGTGTACTCAACAAATGGTGCTTGAACTGGTTATCCATATGGGAAATAAAGAGCTCAATCTATATCTCACATCTTTCAGAAAAAATAATTTGAAACAAAATATGCAGATGGGTGGGTAGCAGAGGATTGGGATGTTCAGGAGATAGTGGGAGTGGAAGGCAGGGCAGAGTGTACACATGTGAAGAAAATATAGGAAAATATCTCCATAACCCTAGGCTAGGTGATGATTTCTAAAATAGAATTCAGAAATTTCTAAACTTAAAGGAAATGCATGATAAAGACTGCATCAAAATTTAAACTTTATGCTTATTAAAAGATACCTTTAATAAAATAAATATGCAAAGCATTGACTTGGAAAAATAGTCACAATACATAAAAATGACAAAGGAACTGTGTCCAGATTATATAAACACCTCTTAGAATTCAATAATAAGAAGACAAATTACACAATTTAAAAAGTGGGCAAAATAAATGAATATGCATGTCATAAAGGAAGATTCTCAAATGATCAATATTTTCATTTAAAAATACCATTATTACTCATCAAGAAAATTAAAATTAAAACCATAATTAAATACTATTGTACATCTACCAGTATGGCTAAAATGAAAAAGACTGACAATACCAAATAGTGGCTATGCTGCAGAGTAATCTGAACATTGCTGGCGGGCCATAATTTCCACGTTAGCCATAGCTATCCTTACGGCAACTCCATTTCCTAGACATGTCAGATCTTCTAAAGCATTTGTGGGAAATATCCATCCAGATCTAACCACATCAAACACTGCCCCATTCTATCAAGAACTTTGTTGTATATGTGCATGATTGATGCTCTTCTCCCTATCTGATTTACATTTTCTTTCCATGCCTTTAAATCAATTCTTTGACTCCGCTCAAATGAGTCATCCATAAAAGTTTTCTCATCTTACAGGTCAGAGTTTATATTTCTTTCCTCTTCCTTTCTGTTTCACTTACTTTCTATCTCTCATGTATTACTTTTCAAATACTGCCTTGCATTTGTTTACTTTTTTCTTGCACATTTTTGGGAGGTATTTGCTCATTAAAGCACTGGTGATTGAAATTGTAAACTTTTGTACACAAAACTGCTATCATTGCTGTTTCCAAGTAAAGGGTCATTAAGCTACATAGTTTGAAGTGTTGCTTTAATTCATCCTTAATGTTTTTCTTTTGCTTTATTCACAACACTTTTAAAGCAAATCACATAAAAATGAACAAAAATACATGTATCCCACATTCACAAAAATTATCTTTATTTATAAGCTCAAATAACCAAGGGAGGAAAAGAAACTCTGAAAGGTTGAGTTTATTTTCCTTCTGTCCTTGACCTAGAGGTCTCAATCCTGTTTTCTAAATGTAAAATGATTTCACCAATTAATTTATACTAAGAGCTAGAGGTCAGTTTTGAGAAGCACCAGAGAATTCATACTAAATAAGTTGTATGGACATTCAGTAATTGCCAATAAGGAAAGTCAATTTGCAGTATTAATATCTAGAAATTTAATTTGATCACTCCTATTAATATCATTAGGAGTAGTATTGCTTGGAGGCAAGTACCTTACTCTTTAATGGAAAAGGGGCAAATTAAACCTACATAAATTTACGTACCAATACTGTACATAAATGCCAACTCTTGCATTTTTTTTCCCTGTGGTAAGGGTTAATCATGAAAACATTAATCTGATATCCATGCTTCTAAACTCAGGGAAAATAAGAAAGAATAGGATGGCAAGGAGCTTCCTGGGTGATTTGGCATTTCTTGAGTTCTTTAGTTGGTTGATTCATATGCTGAGATTATACATATATGACATAAGAGGAAAAAAAACAATAAATTTAGTTACCAATAGGTGACATGGAGCAAATTATTCAGCCCATCTGAGCCTTGGTTTCCTTATCCGTAAAGTAGTGACATCCATGTTTTTCTCATAGAGTTGTTGGGGTAAATGTCTCACTCTAGATACGGGGCAAATTTTGGCTGCTACCTGCTACCTTCAAAAACTGAGAAATGTGTGAAAGGAATTTCTAACTTTATGGTTAGCTTTATTCAAATTACCAGAGGTTAATATGAAGGGAGACTGACAGACCTATGTCCGGCTCTGTTGCTATTACCTTCCAATTCAAAGATTATATTAATTATTACTTAATCTCATCTGCTATTGATTCTAAATTTATAATTCCCAACTTAGTCTATCCATGCAGAAAAGGACCCCAGAAGGAAATCTGGCCCTCAATATAAGACAACAAAATGCTGGATTTCCAGCCCCTACTCTATCCCTTTATGTCTAGTGACCATGGATGGTATCTTGAGCTTTCCCTGTCTCAGTTTCTTGATCTGTAAAATGGTACCTACCTTCTTGGATTGATGTGATTCTTCAATAGTTATTGATATATATTTAAAGTACTTAGAGCAAGATCTGACAAATAGTCAACTCTAAAGTATTTTCCTTAGGCATTTGTTATGTTCTCTGAAGCTAAGTGCCAAACCTTATATAATATAGCCGTTTTAGCTTGAAACCCTTCCATTATTTAAGAAAAAATCAGATGTTGGGAACATAAATTAATGATAAAATTATTAAAATATTTCACTTGATCTAAATGTGCTATCACTGTGGATAGGCATATTTAGATTGTTTACTTTGTTTTTGCACAAAGGTTAAAAAATGTGATCAGCATTGTCATGTTGCAAAGTTCAAATCATTTTTGCCAAATCGAGTATTTCAATTATATATCATATCAAATTCATTTCATTGGAGGATGAATTTAGCAAAACGAATGTGTTAGAACTAATGAGGTGATGCCCTGAGCATTCATTCTCTCTCCTATACACTATTGGCTGAGAGTTACTTGCTTGATATTGTTATTTGAAATACTGCATCTATCTGCTTCCAATTTTACTGCTTTATCCTAAGGAGTTACCTAAGCTCTCAATTAGGCCTACCCACCAAAATTCATGTCCTATTTAATAAGAAATGCGAAAAATACAAGTTTCCAAAGATATCATGGGCATATGTGCTATCAGTATAATTAAGTTCATGATCGTATTCTTCAGAATTAAGATATATGTATAGACATAACCTCATTTCTTTATAGTCACAATTAAAATGTCACAATCAATAACTACTGTTTCGAATTTTGATGCATAACTACCTACTCCAAAACTTTTAGTGGCTTAAATAGCAGACATTTGTTTATCTCACAGTTCTTTGGGTGGACTAGACAGCTCTTCTGTTCTGGATTGCCTTGGCTAATCACTGCAGGCAATTGGTGGCATGACTGTGCGCACCTACACGTTTGGCCATTGGCAATCTTGTTGGTCTGTGAGGCTGAAGTTTGTCTTTTTTTCTGCTCCATGTGTAGTCTCAACCTCCAGTAGGCTGTCTCATGCTTCTTTCTAGGATGGTGGAAGGATTTCCTACAATAAGTGAGGGAGTCTCAAAGTGCAAATGATTTTCAAATCTCTGCTGTGCTTGCACCACACTTGCTCTTTCCCCGTTGGCCAAAGGAAGTCAAAAGACTTGCCCAGGTCAAACTGGGTGGAGAAAGAGTCACCTCTTTATGGTCAAAGTACTGTGTCCCTTTTTGCAAACTGCCATACGCCATACATGCATATATATATACACACACACTTCATTTATATCACATATACATGTCAAACTCTTTCATTTTATGTATGTACATGTATGTGTTTGTACATATATAAATATTTTATAAACACACATGAGCTATGATTACAATATGAAAAAAGCTCCTTCCCAAATAAGCAAAAATTAATTCATACATTGTAGCTATACGAGAAAAATAAATAAATACATGTTTCATGAGAAATATCACAATGCATGGCGTGCTACTGCATTAGTTATATCAGCATGTCATATCAATCTGTCTGTGGTGTGATTTAAGGATTATGTTGTAATATTTCACTGGAATCTCCACTATATATTAGTGTTTTATTTTTGGTTGCATTATATATTATCACCAACCTAATGAGTTGCCAGCCTGTTATGTGTATATAGCATACTGCACTAGGCACTAAAGTTTAAAAAATAACAGGTTTAAGATTAGGCAATTTAAAATACAGTTGTGACTTTACAGAAGCATATTTGCAGTTAGTCTAAGGAAATTCTAAATAAGTTAATACAACTATTGAAACAAGAAATAATCATGACCATAACACATGAAAACCAGAAAGTTTGTATAGATGCAGTGGCATTTCGGTTGGATTTTAAAGGTAGCAAAAGACTAAACTGAAGTGAAGGGTCTCAGTGAATTTGATATCTTTGTGTGAGACAGTTTTATGGTGGGTTTGTTATATAAAGAAAGAGAACATGGAAGAGCAGAATGACTGAGTGTGGAAGTAGTGTGAGGTGTTTGAAATAGGGAGCATGTAGAAAAGGAGCACCTGGGACATTGAGCTAAGAAGTTTAAATTTAATGTCATAAGCAAGGGGGGAGTGATTGCTTTAACAGAGAGATACTCCAATGTGATATTTTAGAAGAGTAAACTCATACCTGCACCTAACTTCTCTATTTAGCAAGTCTCCAAAAGAGTTAAAGCAGCATATTTTAATGGATTTAAATTAACCTACTTTTAATTGTTTTAAATTTGTGGAAAATATAGCCCCAGATGTTTAAGGATAAATGTAGGTGTAGTTTTCTCTCTCGATAATACACATCTGTAAATAGTTTAAGATCATGATAAAAGACATGATTCCTTACAAGTGCCTTGAAGGGCAATATCGAAGTTGACTCCTTATAACACACTGTCAAATGTGACTTTTCCTGATGTTACAGTTTCTTGGCTTTTGGTAGTAGCTCCAGTGAACAAGAAAGATAAATGATAGAACATTAAAAGACTGTAAAACTAGTTCTTAATTCAAAGCCTATATGAGGAAGAAGAGAGTGATAGTCTAAAATAGGGGAAAAAAGTATAAATTAAGATTTTATTTGGAAAGAGCTGTTAATGTTATGTGCATTCCTTTCCTGCCTCCAAGCTGTGAGAGAACAGTAGAGAACACAAAGATATTATGGATATCCCTTGTATTTTTAGGGAAAAGTTTTCTAACTTAAATATGAACAAATCTATAGGCTTGAATGGTGTATGGCAGTAAGTGAAGCAAACTGCATGGGCAAGGTGATCCTAAAAGAGAGTGTGCCTGGAGTAGACCACCAGAAGTCAGAGACTGAGGGGACAAGTCATAAAATTCTAATCAGAACTACTGGTAGGAAGGTATCTAGTGATGGGTATCTTGGAAGACCCACAGTGGTAGTTTGAAGCTGTACATACTCTAGAAATTCAGACAAAGAAAAAGAAAGGCGCAGAAGAAACCAGTGAAAGCTATGAAACCTGGAAGAGAAGGAAGAGACCAGTAGATGCCATGTGCCTCGCCATGTGACATAGGAGCCGAGGATCACTGGCAGCCCATCTTCAGGAAGAAAGTATCATCTTGATAATGCCTTGACCTGGACATTTTCACAGCCTCAAAACTGTAAGTTTGTAAAGTAATAAATTCCCATTGTTAAAAGTCAACACATTTCATGGTATTTCAAAGAATTATCAATAGAGAGCACTGCTATTATTTCAGCGTTTCACACAAAGATGGTTCTGATATCATATGACAATTATACCCATCACATAATTTTAGGCCTGATTTCTATAACCCACTACCATCCCCCTAAGCCTGGGAATAGACATGATCACCAACTAGCATATAGAAGAGGAGGTAAAACAAACAGAAGAAAAGTAGCCAAACATAAATTACATGAAGGCTTCTTTGACAGATTCAATTGAAAGCTGCCTAGGAAGGAAATAAGCTTTGACTCAAATGAGAGAATAAAGTTTTGCCATTAGATCAGAAAGGATTTTTAAATAATAGAGTGTGATTATAAAAGCTCTGAGATCTGCCCAATATTTTACACAAGAACAGAGAAAAACAGTTCAATAGAGCAGTTTGAAGGTGCAGAGATGAGAGTGGACAAAATTACTTCCTGCTTGAACCCACTAAGTCCAGCTCGTTTAATAAACTGGTTCTACCATGGTTCAATTAATTTTAGGATATGTAAATTTCAATCTTGTTTAATAGACTGACACTCAATTGAGGAATAGGGGTTTAGGTATATTTGAATGTGAAATCAACATAGATACATAGAAAAAAAAGTCCAAATCAGTGAAAGTTGGGGAAGAAAATGTATAGACAAATCCCTCTTTAATGTTTACTTAGTGTGACGTTATTTCTTCTTAAGCTTCAAATTTTAGAAACCTCAGTTTTTTACTCTGAACATAGCACCTTCTTTTCTTCATCTTTTAACGGAAGTCAGGAATGATTTTCACACTGCATCTTCCCAGTAAATAAAGTACATTTCAGAGACCTTTTTTACATAGACACGTCATTACAACGTCACTTTCTGTGTAGCTTTGTTTACAATCCTTTCTGAAATTAACTGTAAACCAATAACCTAGAGAGTAGAAAAGATTTTATTTTTAGGGACTTTCATTTTAAATTAACAAGGATTCAGTCCTCTCAGGACTTGATCCTTGTGACAGAATTTTTTCCTTTCTAGTAGTCAGTAACACCTTACTGGTACTTTAAGGATTTGACTAAATTTAAATATGAATTGTATAATCTTTTTCTATTTTCTTAAAGGATATAATTTTTATAGTGTGAAGTTTAAAGAAGAGAAAAACAAGAAAACTGTTAAGAAAATTGAAAATAAGCTAACCATGTATTTCACATATAAATATTAATACAACTATCCCATATATATAATATGCTACATAATATTGATTTTTCTACAAATTCAACTCTAACCACTTTCTCATGGATTTTCCAAAATTATATTTGCATCTATTAATATTTAGTATATATTGCTTTATTTTATTATTGCATGAAAATGTGTACAAGTAACCACATAAACAATATTTCATGAGATATTTAAAGGATAGCAGTATGGATCAGGTGCTAGAGCAACAGAGTGGGAAGTATTGAAGAAAGAGGCACAGGTTTTCCAGGGGAAATAAAAGATACGTTTTATGGGAGATAATCTTTAAAACAGAACTTTCCAGTAAGGTATGAGAAAAAGTAAAATGTGATGATATCAAAGTTAGAAAGATAAAATATTTCAAGATGGAAGGATTTGTCAGTCTTTGAATGCTACTGAGAAAATAAAACTGTTGTATTTTTCTATTATTTTATGTGCAAAATATGTTCTTTTTTTGTAAGAATGATTGCCTTTTGATATGATCCTAACCTAATGAAAATTGCGAAGTCTTTTAAACTGGATCAGTTAGGTCACAATCAATGGCTAATTATTACCTTGAAAACAATCCTTAGAGGCCAAATATAGCTCAAACATTTGGGTGTACAGCAAGTTTTTCTACAACAGAGTCTAACAGATTTCCTCTTCTAAAAATTCATAGATTAGAAGTGAACAAGTCTATGAATACTTTTTAAGTGGTGAATATTAAAGGAAAAGGCTTTTGACCTATTTTGATAAATAGACAGGCAGAAGTTGAACTTCATGGTGACAAGTTACAAAACAAACGAATCTTTAAAAATGTTTGGTAACAGATATGTGAAGATTCACTCGTTTCCTTTCTTATTTTTCAAAACAAAGGTTAATAGCTAGCCCAGACACCAGCGTTATCAAAGCACTTGTGTCAAGAGCTTATTTACTTAAAGTTTCCCTCTCGGTCTTTTCATTAGCTGGAGGTTGAAACCCATAGCTTCTAGTTACAGCCAAGATTTTAATCAAATGTAAATCAAATATATTCAGGGCATAAAATTTTATTTCACAGAATATCTGTGTTGCTTTCCAGTAATATTAAACTGATTAGTGGCAGACACAGATTAAGATAATAGATAGTTGTTTCTAAAGATAATTGCGGTGTTTCCAGGAAAGTATGACAGAGGGGGCAGAAAACAAAAGACTAAGAGTGTTTCTAAAAGTGCACTTGTAATAAACATTCAGGGTTGTTAATTGAGTAGGTGAGATATGAGAGGATGATAGTGAGTGAAAGTCAGTGGACTTGAAGTATCAATAATTTTTGTTGGTGTTGTTACATATCCCCCCTTCTGTTTGTTCTTGCTGTGTTCATTTTTTTTTTTTTTTCATTCTGCTGTGTCTGCTCTGTCTCCCCTTGTTGTGGTGACGCGCTGAGTCAGGTCACCACCCAGGCGGCTCTGCTCCGTTTGCGGGCGGGTCTGCTTCCCTTCACAGGCGGCTCTGATCCATTCGCAGGCGAATTGCCCTGCCCGTGGTGGCTTTGCCCTGCCCATGGCAGCTTTTTTGCCCTGCCTAAGGCGGTTCTGCCCCACCCATGGCAGTTTGCCCTTCTCAAGGCAGTCTGCCTGCCCGGAGAGGCCCCCGGGAACTGAACCCAGGGCCTCCCATGTGGTGAACCAGCGCCCTATCCACTGGTATACAGCCGGCCCCCTCAATAAGTTTTAAAATTTGTTTTGTGGAAGTAGAATAGGTGAGCTTGAAGATTAGGGGTTACATAATTAATTTCCGGTCACATGGTGCTCTGACCACTTAGAGTTTTTTTTTTTTTTCATTCAACAGGTGTCTCATGGATGTTTTGGCCACATTAGGGAAATGACCATATAATGGGGCTGGTTATGGAGATTAGGCTTTGCACTAAGACAAAAATCTCCATTATGACCAGAAATAGGTAGGGTGATAATGCTTTACTTCCCTCTTATCTTTATTCTGCACATGCTTACCTCAAAATTTGGCCATGGCTCATACTGTTAATACTAAAAATATTTGGAAGGAATTCAAAGTGGAAAAAATTAGGATCGAAAGAGTTCTGCAGAAGTGATTTTTGTTCATCGTTTGACATGTAATAGAAATATTGCCTTTCCTTTATGGGATTTGGCCTCGATTCAAGAGATAATTTAAATAGTAATTCAAATTCCAAAGCACATTAAAGAATAATCTCAAGGTGAAATCAATTCTAACATGGGAACTTTTTAAAAATAAAATATCCCCTATATATAAATATATATATTTATATTCACAAGGAAAGAGTTACAGTCCACCTTTTACTTTTAAAAAAATTCCTGACATTATAGAACTAAACTGAAATGTATTAATATTCCACTCTTACATTTCCATGACAAACAGAAAAAAAAATCATGAGCAAAAGAAAATTTACATTCTAAGCAATAAGTTAGTTAATTACCACATGTAGTAGATTTTATTTTGCAAAGATGCAAAAATCTCTCACCATATATGTTCTTCTGCATTTTGACATTGCTACTCACCTATCAAACACTGGAAACTAAATTTGACCCTTGAATTTGGTTTGGCTCTAATTACCCTCTTATAACTAGTAGAATGAGACTGTAGTGACACAGGCTGACTTCTGAGGAAGTCTTGAATCTTCTGCCATGCCTCTGGACTCCCTCTCAGAACTCAGCTGTCATATTGTGAAAAGTTCAGGCCACTTTGGAGAGGACACATGGAGGTCTAAACAGCAGTCTTCAACTAGCTTAGCCTTTCAGTCATCCCAGCCCAGGCATCAGACATGAGTGTGTAGAAGCCTTCAGTTTTCAGCCCACAGCCATTCAAGTCATCTCTCCCCAAATGAAAGAGACCCTAGACATGGTGGAAGAAAGCAAGCCATCTCTCCTGTGTCTCTCAAAATTCCTGATTCAAAGAAACAAATTAACATAATGTGTTTCTGTTTTACACCACTAATTTGGGATAGTTTGTTGAGCAGAAAGAGATAATTGGAACAGAATATGGTGTCTCAAAATGGGGTATTGATATAACAGAACCTAAAACAGTTCACATTGGTTTTGAGACTTCTTCGCAGGGGCAAGCCTTGAAGGCTTTGAACAGGCTGCCAGTGGGGCTTAAAGGAAAGTGGAAAAAAATTTACCCAAAGCTTGAACAAAGAGTATCCTTGTTATTCAGCGGCAGAAAGTTTGGCAATACTGTCACCAGTGGTAATATGGAAGAGAGAAAATATATCTAATAAACTAGTAGCTTTAGCTTGGGAGATACCCATGCTGAATTTTGATAGAATCAATAGATTTCTTTCAGCTGAACATAATAAGAGGCAGATAGCAGGAGATCAACTAGACAAAAATTGTTCAGTTTTCAAGAAAATTTTAGAGAAAATATAAAGGACATATTTTTTACTAGAATTTTAAGATAAAATTATTTCTCATTCCCAGAGTCTCCAGTTGACAAAAGATTTTCAAAGTAATAAAGAGACTCAGGGAAAATACCAAATCTAATGTGTTCTTAGGAAAATGTGGCAGCATGTTACAGATAAAGCCAAAGATGTGATTCAAAAGCCCTTTGTTAAATCCTACAAAAGATTTAAAGTGGTGTTTCATGGACCCTCTCAGAGAGGCAAGAGGTCTTCTAATATACTTTAGGGTATGACTCAGAAACACTCTCTGCCAAAAAGAGTTCTAATTAGCTTAAGGGTGTTGACCTATGGCAGTCTCACAAGAAGCCAAAGGTTGAGAAGGCTTATCAAAAAGAGATTTGTGGATGTGGCTTTTGTCTAATGAAGTAGGGTATACATTAATACATAAGAAACCCAGATTGTTTAATCCTGGCTTTAATCCTTTGAGTCACCCCAGCCCAGGCACAGCTATATATATATTTATATCAGCTAGAACTGAAAGTGAGAGAAACAGTACAAAGGAAAAGAGGCCCTTGGAAGTGGCAACATGTACCCAGGTTGACAAGGAAATTACTATGGAGCAGTGATTACTGTGTGTTCCTCATTTCCCTCTGTATTTTGAGAATGTCCACTGTAGTGATGCCATGTTTACTTCACCATTGTTTATTGGCTATGTGGGAGGAACATAAGTTTTCTCTTTAGTTTACGGCTTTTGGATGGAGATGAACCATCCAAACCTATCTTCTGTACCTAGCCTGATTAAGATGAGACCGTGGATTTTCATCTAATGCTACATGGAATGAGACTTTTGGGTGTTTTCTGGAGTGGGTGGGCTCATTTTGCATATGGAGGGAAGTGAATTGTGGCCAGTGGGCAGACTGAGACAAATGTTATTTTCCAAAGATGATTACAACATCTCTTGTCCCACATCCTCCCCTGCCATATGACCTCACCACTCCTCTATCAAGAGGATGAGTTCAATTACCCTGCACTTGAACCTGGGCTTTGCTTAGTAACTCTCCTATAATTAATAGAAAGTAGTGAAAGTGGCCCTGTTTATCTTTTGAGGCTACACCTGAAGAAGCATGTTTTAGAGCCCTCTTTCTCTGCACATTCCCTTAAGAACCGAGCTATGAGGCTCTGAGAAATCCCAAGACATGGAAAGACCACGTGTAGGTGCTCCAGGCTACAGCCTCAGTGGAGGCCAGCCTTTGAGTCACTCCAGCCCAGACACAACAATGTGATTGAAGGAGTTTCCAAAAGGTTTCAAGTCTCAGTCTTTTGCGTTATCCCCAGAACTTCAGCTCTCTCGGCTATGGCTTCAGTCATTGTGGAACAGAGATAAGGTATCCCTACTGTTCTCTATCTAAATCTATCAGTCTCAAAATTCATAAACTTAATATAATGATTATTGTTTTATGGCAGGAAGTTTGAAGCTGTTTATAACATAGCAATTGATCATTAAGGCACCAAGAAGTGACCATGAATTGTTTAACTCTTTCTCAACTATTTTAATAATCCTTATATGATATAATGCTCGTTTATTTAAAATCTTGAAACTAGGCACTGAAAACTAAAACTAAAGCGTGACAGAACAAAATCTTATAGGAAGTCAGGAAGAATAACTGGAGTTGACAAAAATGAAGTTGCACTACAGGAATATATAGATTAAAGATTTAGCAGGGCCAGGCAAGCTGTCTTCAAATATGTGAAGGGCTGTCATGTGGAAGATGGATTAGACTTGTACTTTAGCGCTTTGGAGAGCAGAACTAATACCTCACCATGGGTAAGTTCAGAGAAGCAGATTTTGTACCTTAATAGGAAGAGTTTTTTTCAGTAATCAGAGCAATAAAATTGTGGCTTGCTTTTCAAAGTAGTAAACTTTCTGTATTTTTCTTTGAAGAAAGACTGGCTATTGCACTAATGGAATTTTCTAGAGAAAATTCTTGTGTTGGGTGGAACATTCAGTAGGTAGTCTAACATATTTCAATTATAAATTTGTAGAAGTTTATAAAATATATTTTTATAATAATCTTTATTCAAAGTTTGGGCTTGAAGGACAGTTACAAGACACAGGAAACAGCTATACACAGATTTTCAGTGATGTCTGTTTTCAAAGCCAACAAAATACTAGTAATTACTCAGTGCTAATTTAAAAATTCTATAAATACATATTGAATGAATATTTATTGTGCTTATACTTAAAATCACATGGAGACAGTGATCTTAAATGTAGAGGCTATTTTATTTATAAATAATTCCATTTTGCATGCCTATTGATACACATATTATTTTGTATACACTCTCTTATTCTTCCAAAGACTGAATGGTGCTTCCATGAATATAAACAATTTCATAAACAGAAAATAAAATAAAAATTAAGACCTGAGAAATTTAGATGAAACACTAATAGGAACTACAGGAAAGTTAATAGGCATATATTCAAGACATAATATCTTATAATTGCTGTAGGCAATAGGAACTGAAGAGAACAGAGAGTGAACAAAAGTTTTACATTGTAATTATCATTATCATATCATCATTGCCTTTGTCATCATATTCAGAGTGGCTATTATTTATCGGTTATTTACTATTGCTGCATAATCTTAAGTACATGATATCTAGCTCGTTTAATCTTCAATTGATTTTGTGGAGGAAGAACCTGAAGTCCAGAGAAAATACAGGCTTAAGGTCACTAGTTTAAGTGAAAAAGTTGGGAAAAGAACTCAGTTCTTTTTATTTATATATATATAATTTTTTTACTAGATCAGTTGTAGGTTTACCTAAAACTCATGCAAAAAATACAGAGTTTCCATATTATAAACACTTTGCATTACTGTGGTACCTTTGTTACAAATGATGAAATAATACTATTATAATTGCACTATTAACTATAGTAACTAGCCTTTTTTGATGACTGAGTTCAAATTGTTTATTATGCTATATAGTCTCTTGGGGTAGATAAAATCTTTACTCAAGAGAAGGGAATGGATGCTTTATTTATAATCAATCCCCAAAATATCTTCTCTTCTATGTATATTGTTCGCATTTCCTGAAATTCTACAATTAGGTACTTTCCTTTCTTTCTGTTCTTGATTCGATAGAAAATGTAAGTTTTCTTCATTCATCTGTAAATGATATTAATAGGAATTAGCCAATACATCTACCTAAAAGAGTAAAGGTAAATTTAACAGAATTTATGGAGCAGAATAAGGGATGGACACTGTGGAGATAAATGGAAGAAAGTTCATGAAATCTTAGAGGAAAGAAAGGCTGCCTAGGACAAACATTGACTATTTTATAATATACCTACAT
>PVKH010015236.1:0-16169 GCA_004027955.1 Chaetophractus vellerosus | reverse complement strand
TCCCGACTCATTTTGAAGTCTCTTAGCACTATGAACTCATTTGTCTTTACCATTTCCCCTGTTGATTTGAAGTCTTTTCCCAGTTTTACTGCCCATTGGCATTTGTTAGTGATCCTTCCTTGCCAGGGAGGCTCACCTCTGGGAGTCATGTCCCACACTGGGAGGAAGGTAATGTATTCATATTCTGAGTTTAGCTTAGAGAGAGGCCACATTGAGCAACAAGGAAGTTCTCCAGAGGCAACTCTTAGGCACCCCTTAACACTAGGCTATTTCAATTTCAACAGCAATGACTCATATGGCTAGTCATCAATAACAGGGGCCCATCAATGGATCATTCTCCTTTGCCAGAAACTGCCCCTGTACTCAGGGGGATGTTGCTATTCATCTGGAAAATATGACACAGATTCCGGGATGGGAGTTCAGTGTTCTCCCATTTAGTGGTTAATACTTCAGCCCATGACTATGTCCCATGAGCCTTTGAACAATTATGTATGACTTTTATGTATGTTCAGGTGGAGTTCCTCCCATGCACTCCCAACCTTGACACCCACCCCTCCAATGTTCCTCTCCCATCCACATTGTGACCCTTCTGTGATCCATAACCTCTTCACATGTGAAGCCATCACAGTACCCAATTGTAATGAATAGGAAAATGAAATAATAATGGTATTTAAAAGTAAGAGTTAAAATATAGGTGAATTTGTTTACACAAAATAATTTTAGAAAATTAAAAATATAAATAAAAAATAGAAGAAGGAAAACAAGATTTTATTAAATGATTGAGCTATTCAAAAAATTTGAAAAAAAGTAAATAAATAAATAACAAATAGATATATAATGATATATCTATGTATAAGTTTTTGTTTTTTTTTCATGAATTACCAATTTGAGCCTTGTCGGTGTAATATCTGGTGTCCAGTCTATTTCATGACACTTTTCTCTTATCACTCTCAGGCAGCCCTCCTTTTATCATTTAATTTTCAAAGAAGCTTTGGGTCACAGCAGAGCCACAGAAAAAATACAAGACAATTTTATATACTCAACCCTCTCCTCCATTCCTCCCCATACCAAAACCGTTTTGTATGTGGATGGCAGCAACATAACTGACAAATAGGTAGTGAAACAGTATATTTTCTCTGACTAGTCCCTTCAAGAGAACTTATTATTTATTTGTTTTTTAAAACATGGTCTATTGAAAATCAATTTTTAAAAAATGCTGTATGTTTGAACATACATTTCCTACTCTTTTTCTAATATCTGAGACAAAAATAGGGATGGAAAACCTCAGTAGCTTATCCTGCCTATAAGAGCTTTCACATTAATTGTAGTTTTACTCATGTCCTATTTTTGGCCCCAATTATTCAAACTAGATGAATTTGGAATAGATTCCCCTATTCCTATTTTTAATCACATGGCAGTGTTGGGATATATTATGTTAGGGTAGCACTTTATTTGAATACTCTGAGGAAGGAACTTCCTCATTTGATGTTAGACATTAGTTATACTTTGTATGGCTAATAATAGAAGACCAAAGATGCGTGGTTCCAAATATCATTTAGAAAACATTGATTTCAAGTTTTTTATCAAAGCTTCTGTAAGTTTTTATAACAACCATTTTGGAAGCGTAAGGAGAGTTGATATACGGTACTATTAGCAAACAACCAAGACTGATGAAATGACTATTTTGGAATGCCTCTTTTCAGCAGATTAGAATCAAAGCTATATTTCTGAGAAATTGCATGATTGCCAGTTATTCCATGTTGTTTTTCAAGACAGTCTGCAATTTTATTATACACTTGAAGTCTGCTTATAGTTTTGTACACAACAAAAATAAGATAATTTTTTCCTTTTTTTTCAATTTTTAGTCATTTTCTTAGGATACATTGATTATATAAGTTTTACACAGAAAATTTAGGGGTACCCATATGCCAAACCTCCCACACCCCCACAACCTCCCACATATACATTCTTCATTAGTGTGGCATGTCACCTGTAATAGATATAGACATTTCGGGGCTTTGCCACCATACATGGACCACAGTTCAGGCTGTTTGTATAAAAGAGACAGATGGACCATGTGCAGTGAAGACATATTTTGGTCAGACTCTGTCACTCTCAGGAGCAAGGATTCCAAATTGGGGCCCACTGGTAAGGCACCAAACTCTGGAGCTATCTGCCCTGATATTGTTCCTGGATATCTCCAAAGCCCTCAGGAGGCCCTCTGTTTGGGGTGATATCTGTATTGGAAGTCTAGGAGGTCATCCTAGGATCTGCATAAGTGTTACCTCTGGGTTGACCTCCTGACTCACTTTGAAGTCTCTTAGCTCTATGAATTCATTTCCCCCTCTTATTCAGTCTTTTTCCAATCATTTTTACTGTTGGCACTTGTTAGTAATCCCTCATTGCCAGGGAGGCTCATCCCCATGAGTCATGTCCCATGCTGGGAGGAAGGTAATGCATTCATATGCTGAGTTCCTTTTTTGATAGACATTAAGAGTGATGAACAATAATTTCTTTCCTATATTCCATACCTTTTATCCCTCTCTCCCAATTTTTGTAAGGATTTTTGGAATTGGGATTATAGACATCTTTTCAGAAAAGATGTTTTTCCCCTTTCCCAGCAGGAGTTTTTTCAAAGTGACATGTACAGAAGACAGACTGCCAAATGATTTTTCTTTAAAGTGTTACAATCTATAGACATCTCAAAGGAACCTTACTTTATATTGAATTCTTGTTCTGTCTCTATCATTTTACAATGAATTTTAAGTCTTCCCAGCAGCCATTACAATTATGTAAAGATGCAAGAAGATGTACATTGTTTTAACTATCCCAAAGGCAGAAATGGAGTAACACTGCATATTGATTACTCTAACTTCTCATTCTTCCTTGAAAGATTTTTGATGTTTCTTTCTGGTACACTTCAATGTGCCATCACTCATCTAACAAGCCCTGGTGCAGGTTTGTGTTTGGTTTGTACAATCTGATCTAATGTGTTTTGTCTGTTTATATTGAAATTAACAAGGCTTGTACCCTGAGACATGGGCCATATCTACAATAGTGAGGCACAAACGAACTTGCACATGAGGTCAATCAACTGCACAAAATATATCACACAGTTATTCCAAGTCTCACACTGTTTCTATAATTGCCCCTTGTTCTGTCATTAGAGCTCCCTTACAAGTCATTATTTTGAGTCCACAGAGCTAAAGGGAATATTCTTCCTGATGGATAATATAAAGCTGAATTGAAAACATAAATATCTCCCAGCTCAAAAATACAAGGGCAGGTTTTTAGATTAGATCTAATAGAGTGTGCAGCTGTTCACTCACTTTATGAATCCTAGCTAAAACAATAATCACAACTTTCAACATGGGTTCTACTTTAGTAGCTCCATGAAAGAGAAACTGTGCTTTTCTAAATGAAAGGACAAATGCCCTATTAGAGTTTGCCTGTCAGCTCATCTCACATATTGTTTTTGTTTGGCCAAGATCAATGTCATTTAAGTTTCATGGGAGTTTTGCCTTAGTCAGCATTATATAAAAATTATTTCCTTTTAAAATAGAAATAGAATTTATTCATTTGTTTTGGAGAGGGCAGTGGTGTGAGTTTAATGCTGAAATAATATACTAACTTTGTGTCTTCAAGCACATTTCTAGAACTACTTCCTTTTCTGGGAAATGAAAAATTCACATCCTCTTCTCAGAAAATGGTAGTTAAAAGGGCTCAGTTGAGCCTAGTAGAGATGAATGCAATGATTTCTTCATGTGAGTGTAGCCTTTGAACAAAAATAATGTGGCAGGAATGATGGGGAATCTGAAAACCTACATGCATTCAAATGAGGGCACTTTACAAAAAGTGACCCAAGTAGGTGAATCACTGCTACTGAGGCCCATTTACTTGGCTCTGGGAAAGAGACTTTTTCTCTCTGTCATTTCCCAATTATAAAATAAAGGCAATAGACAGAACACAGATATTGAAATAGTACTTTGTGGTCCAGATCTGACCCATAGAATGTTTGTATTTAAACTGTGGTATTGTTTCAAAAACTTGAAAGTTCGTAATGAAATTGTAAAATTGGCAAAAGTATTTCTGTGAGAGCTGAAAAGAGCTATTAGTTAGAATTTGTGCAAACAAAGTGCAACCACATATAACTAATTTGTTCCATAAAGGTTCATTTAACTTCCATCATTGGAAAATATCCATATCTTACATAGATAAAGGATAGGTTGTTAGAAAAGAGGAAGCTAGTCAAGACTAAAAGACTCAATAAATAGATAAAACACATTTTTTTCTAGAATGCCCTGTGTCATGCTATTCCTAGAACTATTTCCAGCCATGGAATCCCTCAGAATTCCTGATATCAGCCACAAAACACTTTCATTTCAACCCATGCTTATTGTCTGCCAGGCTTATATGAACCTGTGTCCCAAATGTTCTTAAAGGCTGTCCTTAATCTCTCCATCCTACCTTCTTCAGAGCCTCAATTCATCTATTATTCATTCCATTTCATTGCAGCCTTTCTGAAATTTTGAATATGGTGTGTGTATATGTATATGTATATATATATACTTACATACCTATATACAAAGTCCTTGCAATAAAATGATCATCACAAATTATATCATGTTTGCATATTTTGTGGGGGTAAAGAGAAAGACAGCTTAGGATAAAAAAATTAGTTGAGGGGATATTAAACTAGACACTTAGCTAATCTTCCTGCTTCAGTTTTCTCATCTGTAAAATGGGGATAATGATTTATAATGTGCATTGAATAGAACTCAAATGATATTTTTTGTTTGGTATTATTATTATGAATATTACTGTTTTTGTTTTTGGACTTATCATTGTAGAAGCACAAATATAGAATTAAAATTATTCACATGTGTGCTATTAGCACCCTTCTATTCTTTCTTTCTACTTGTACTCTCCCCTTCCTGCTATTTTCAAATTAAGGAATATTTATATGCTGTACCTCTATCTTTTTTAATATTTAAGCTTTTATTTTTAAATAAACTTTAGATTACATAAATGTTACATCAAAAATATAGGGTATTCCCATACACCCTACCTCCTAACCCTCCACCACTTTCTCCCATTAACACTATCTTTCATTACTATGGTACATTTGTTACAATTGATGAAGGTATATTGAAACATTTCTGCTAACCATGGTCTCTAGTTTACATTATAGTTTACATTTGGCACTGCACAATTTTATACATTTTGACATAATATATAATGGCTTGTATCTGTCACAGTAATAGAATGCAGGACAATTCCATTGACCCCAAAATGCCACATGTTGCACCAACTCTTCCCTCTCCCTCCACTTGGAACCTCTGGTGGCCACATCCTTTAAATCAATGATACAAATTTCTTCCATTGGTAAAATAATAATGTCTACTTTAGTCCATAGTTGCATTCCCCACTACCCTCTTGTTTGTTCATTCCTCAGTCTTGAGAATTTAGGGACTGTGTTGCCTACTCTGTTTCTGATTGAGAGGGGGCTTAGATCTCATGGGGCAGGTGGCTGGAACCATCTTGCTTACAATTATATGTACTTTCTGGTTTGGGGTATGGATGTTGCCCTTCATCATCCTTTTGTCCTGGGCAAGTCCAGTGAACTGGAGAGTAGGTGTTTCAACTCTGCTGAGATTCAGGGCTCAATTAGCATATGTACAGACCAAAGATTTAAGTCTCTGGGACATATATTTAAAGAGAATAGTGTTAATTCTAGGTTCAAATAAAAGGGACAGAAGAGTCATGTGTAGAGAAATTATAAATGAGTCTAACTCTGTTACAATGAGCAGCATATATTCTAAAGTAAGGCCCACTGACTGGGTGTTGAATTCCTGAGATTGTCTGCCCTGCTATAGTGTCTAGAGGTTTCCAGAACCCAAAGGAGCCCTGCAGTTTGAGGCACTGTTTACTGTAGCAGTCAATAAGATCCTGCTGTGTCATGCATAGGCATAACTTCTAGAATGACTTCTTGACTGACTTTGAAATCTCTTAGTCTGAAAAACTCATTTTTATTTAATATATCCACCTTTTGAGCAAGGTCTTTTTCCAAAGACATGGCTAGTGGTGCTGTGCCTCTATTTTAGGAGAGTTTTACTTAATTCTTCACTCTTATTTGAATATACTTAAAAGAGCTATTGGGCTCTTCAAAAATATACATATGAACCATTACTAGGCTTTGGGAGGGGTCTTCCAAAGGATACTCTCCCTATTCTCCTCCTGCCACACCCTTCCTGACTGAGGGTGACTGTTCTCTTAACTAAAGATTATTGTTCTCCAGGAAGATTGTAGTAATCTCAAGTTTCCCTTTTAGTTATTTCTGAAGATGATTCCCTGGTAAATACTATTCCTTGCTGTGGACCTCACATTTTTTCCAGAGGAGGAGTCATATAACCTTTGAGAGTCATGGTACCAATTACAGGATCTTTGTGTGGTGGCTTCACCATCATTAGTAAGAACATTTATCCCTCTGTGGCATGAACACAGAGAAGGATATGTTAGTGTTCTTTACTTGATTCCCAATGAGAAAATATCAGCACTGAGTACAGTTTATTCCCCTTAATATGTTCTCAAACTCCATTAATATCTAGAGTTGTGTGTCTTCTGAAGATGACTTGTGTATCAGGTTATTTTGACAAAAAAAAAGAAAGAAAAATTATTTTTAGTCAAATATACTTATGATGTGTTGCAAAGTTTTCTCCTCAGAATAATTTGGTTATTAATCCTGAATGGAATCCAAGGGAAGCATGTGGACAAGCTCAAAACATTCAAGGTAAACTGAACCACAGAGCTTGGAAAGAATGGGGAAAATGGAGTGACACGTCATGGCATTGAATATGTCTTTGTGTCTGGCTGCTAAAGTGACACTTTCTCAGAAGGAGAGAGCCTGATTAGCTTGGGCTGGGTCACATGTTCAACAGTTTGGGAGAGGGGAGAAAATTTGAACACTCTGCTGGAAAGTCCCAGCTCAACTTCCATCCTGTTCCCCAGAGGAAAAGTGAGCTGCTTTACTAAAAGGGGGAGAAAGAATCCTAGGAGGATTAAGCAACAGGAATCTACAATACACTACTCTCTACCTTTGTAGTGTCACAGTGCACAATAGTTCTGAATATTCTCTCCAGTAAAGAAATCTATTCAACCACAAGTAACCTGACACTCTCATAGTTTTTTGCTGTATATATAATAGCTATTAACCTCAGGGGAAACTGCTACTCCTCTGAATAGCCTTAGGAATTGCTGATTAATATATTTCGGGCTTTGCCCTTTAATCTTTGTTTGGATTTTTCCTATACTCTATTACAATTTTCTAGTCAATCATAGAATTAACCTCACAATTTTTTGTATTTTATAATATCAGTTTTTATGGGTGACATGGGTGTTTTCTTCTTAATCACTTTGAATAAAACAAATATTTCTAAAGGCTCTGCTTTAGGGCCTTCCATTTTCTTTTTCTCCTCAGTTGCATTATGCTGGTTTATGCTCCTTCTCTCCACCATTTCTGAAGTCTGTCTCATTTGGAATGTCCTTTGTATTCTCTGACTCACCATGCTCTCAACTCCTAGTCCTTACCCAAATACGGTTACTCACAAAGCCTTCTTTCTTACACCTTTCTGATTTTCTAGTTGTGGTTGACCTTGAGCCCTTTCTTGCATTTCAATTGGACACATTGTATAAATATTGCCTCTCACAAGCTGGCCCATGCCTGGCATCCATCTCACTGTGGTCTGATTTTTTTTGTGCAAGTGCCACTTTACTTATTGATTATTTAATCTTTTTTCCATCCAGGGTCTCTTACTAATATTTTTTCAGGTTGTTTCAGGATTTGACTGGTAATAGCAAATTATGAATTGGCAGCAGCTCTGGAAGTAGAAAGGAATAATTCAGACAGATTTCAACAATAATAACTATTTACCAAGTGTAATGCCAGCCAATAGTCTGGAGGAAAACTCACAACATCAGATATCTAAAGAAACCACAGGTTTAGTCAAATTATTTTGGTATACTGAAAATAGAGATAAACTTGTGTTCATGATTAAAGCCTGCTTATTGATTGTTTACATATTTTATAGCTATCATTAGGTGATAATTGAAATTATCAATAAATGATGATCATGTTTCATTGGAGGATTACATCCACCCATCATGCTGTTTTCAAAAGTTGTACATTAAGTTTTCATTTCTGTCAGTTTCCTACCCAGTCCATCTCCCATTCTGCTTTTTTTCATTTCTTTTACTTTAAAATAGGAAAGAGATATAAATTGGCCACAGGAAAAGAGCACCAATTTTTTTCTCTCCTCAAGACCAAAATTGTTTACTAATATACCACCTTTTTATTCTTTAAAAAAAAACAGAAAAGCAATAAAGGAAAGAAACAAAGAAGGAAAAATCCTTCCTGTTTTGATTTCTAACAGTTGCCCAGTGACATTCTCTATTTATTACACAGTGATAGATCATAGAATTGAGAGGACTTCCTTTAGTCCTATTCCCTAGCTTTATACCATCAAATCTACCTTATCTATTCTAGCAGACACCCAGGCTTTGTCCACATCACATCAGAAGACACAGTGTTTCAAAGTCATTCTTAATGTCCTCTCCATGAATATTCTTCCAATATGGTCCTTGAATGTATATAGGCCTGGAGGCTTTGATATGGTGGATTATTCTTGGTGACTATTTAAACAAATATTGTCTACTTCTGATTCTGACTATAAATAATAGCAAAAATTTATTGGGCCCTGTTGAAGTTCCAATTCATTGGTTCAAGGAGTTTTCAAATGTGTTCTCATTTATATTTCACAACAAACTGAAGAGTGAAAGGTGGCAGAAACCATTATTTTGACCTAGTATAGATTCTCCCCTTTTTTCTTTTGTAATAATAGGAGCCTAGATGTACTTGGAAACAATGTCCACCTACCTTAAAACTACATTTCTCAGATTCCCTTGCAGCTAGTTTGGCCAGATGGCTAAATTATCTTTGGCAAATGGGTGGAAGTGGTACATGCAGATTCCTGGCCATATCTTAAAAGGTGTTAAAATAAAAGGTTGTGTGAATTTTGGTTGGATACAGAGAGGTTTACTGAATTGATTGATGAAATGGGGAAACAAAGAGAGCAATGAATTTTTATTAGTAGAATAAGCAAGTACATTGGGAAATAATTTTTATTGTTTAGCTCAAACTACATTTCCTAATATGGTTTGTGCAAGTGTTGCTTGGGATGGAGGAAGTTAGTTGGTGAAAACTGATTGGCTCTATTTAAATTTGGTTTTCTGGGTGAGCCAGGCATTTACAGGAAATAGAGATTGGCTTAGGTTTTTGATTTTGCTGATGCAGGGCTTAGCATGGGTGCCTCCATGATGGGCCTACTGGATTTTATTGGTTAAAAGAAAGATGTCTTTCCTTTTGTCTCTTGCTGACTAACAAACCACCCCAAAACTTCATGAGGTAAAGCAACAACCATTTATTTTTACTCTGTTCTGCAGCTGACAATTTGGGCCAGGATCAGCTGATTGATTCTTCTTCTGGCAGTCACAGAACTGTTACAGCTGTGGTCATCTGCCAGCTAACTGGGGGGGGGGGTAACTGTGAGCTGGAGCCATAGGAGTAGTTGGGCTCCACATCATTTTTTCATCCAGTGGACTAGTTTCCACTTGTTTATGCAGTGCCTAGCAGGCTCCAGGAGAGGAAGCAGAAGAGCTCAAGATCTCATGAGTCTGTGATTCAGAACTCTCACAATGTCATTTTTGCTGGATTTTATTAGTTAGAGCAAATCACAGGCCTAGCACATATTCAAGGCATGGGGAAATTGACTACTTTATGGGAGTTTCTGCAAGTCATGTTGCAAAGGGATACAGATAGATGGAAGGGTGGAGAACAGTGACCATTTTTATGGTCTACATCACTTCATTTTCATTTATTCATTTTTCCACTGGCAATTATATAAACATGAAACAAGAGCTTAAGCAGCATTTTTTTGGACCAAAATATAGAAGTTATATTTTGAAAATGGCAAAGCAACATGATAGAATGAGCCCTGTCCCTGGCACCTTAGAGCTACTTTTTCAGCCCTAGACTGCTTATAATCAAAGTTATTATCTGAGAGAGAAATAAACTAATATCTTATTTAATTCAATATAATTTTATTGTCTTTGTTATAGTAGTTGAATCATATACCCATTTTACAAATGATAAAATTGAGCTGTAGAAAGACTAAGTATCTTGCCCAAAGCCACCCAGCAGGTAAGCAGCAGAAGCTCCATTTGAAACCAGGACCATATGATTCCAGAGCCCCTGTGTTTAAACACTGTACTGCATTTGTACATTGCAACCACATTCCCTTTGCTTTTCTACAAAGAATAAAATTTGAAACATCTGTTTTTCATCTCTGGAAGGAATTTATGACTTCTATTGGATGGATACACTAAATGTAAGGTCTCAATCATTTGTAGTTAAAGACATGTTTGGCCTGTATAATTTAAACACACACACACACACACACACACACATATCCTTTATTTTTTTAATTTATTGGGGGAATTTTACAATGGAGGGATCTGTCCTTCTCCACTTGAACCCACTAGCATCTTAGCATCATTTATTTATTTATTTATTGTTACATATCCCCCCTTATCTGCTTGCTCTTGCTGTGTGTTCATTTTTCTGTGTTCTTCTATATCTGCTTCTTGTCTCCCCATTTTGTGGGGATGTGCCATCAGCCCTCCATGCAGGCAGTTTGCCCTGCTTGTGGGTGGCTCCACTCCATTGCACAGGTGGCTCAGCTCTGTGTTTTGTGGGCAGCACAGCTCCGTGTTTTGTGGGTGGCTCAGATCCGTGTTTCATGGGTGGTACAGCTCCATGTTTTGCGGGCTGCTCAGTTCCATGTTTAACAGGTGGCTTGGCTCCGTGTTTTGCAGGTGACTTGCCCTGCCTGTGGTGGCTCTGCCCTGCCCATGTTGGCTTTTTGCCTTGCCTGTGGTGGATTTGCCCCACCCACAGTGGCTTGCTTTTCTCAAGGCCATTTGCCTGCTCAGAGAGGTCCCCAGGAACCAAACCTGGGGCCTCCCATCCTTTAAGTGTTTACATATTGGAGTTTTGACCAGTCAGCTTTTTACTTCATTGTTTAGGATTTTATGTGATGTTATTAATGTCAAAAATGAATGGTCAACCAATCAAAAGAGAAAATATTCAAAAGATCAAAACATATTGGCTACTCTTATAATCTATATCGCAGTCTGAGTATGAGAAGGAAGAAACTCTGTATTTATTTATTCTTGGGATAGAAATAGCAAAATAAGTGGAAAATGGTTTAAGCATAGCATTCAAACTTAGGTGTTGTGGGTATCCACAGTTACAGACAACTTAAATATCTGGACATTAAGTCACACCTGGTTTATATCTATAATAGCACATTCTACTATGCTACTTAATTTTGAGATGACATCATTTGTTGGACTTCTCTAGAGAGGTATTGAATTTGGGAATGAATGCTGACTCTTTATTGAAGCTTGATTTTTCTCTGTCACTGGTAAAGGATATGCTGCTTGCACTCCTTGTTTTGTGGCTCCCTTCCACAAGTGATGTCACTTTTATCTGTGTTTCCAGCATCACAAAAACTGCTTCTCTTTCTCTGCTTCCATCATCATATCATACTCTCTGACACTGACCTTCCTCCTTCCCACTTATAAAGGTCCCTGTGATTACGTTTGACCCCCCAGGATGATTCAGGATAACCATCAAAACCTAAAATCCTTAACTTAATCACATATGCAAAATCCCTTTTGCTACATAAGGTAACATGACAGGTTCCAGGAACTAGAATGTGGACATTATTGGAGAGCCATAATTCAGCCAACTACAGTGACTCTGCAGCTGCAGGGTTCATTTTTTGATTCTGTAAGGTTGTTATTGTAGTCTCATGTGGCATAGATAATTTCTCTTCTTCCTAGGCACATGGGAAAAACATGTTCCTTGACCCCTTTGCAATTAGGCTGGGGCAATGGGACATATTCAGAAGGGAGGTAAGCTCATGCTTCTCAAGGTGTGGTCTATGGGACAGCAGCATCACTATCACCTTAGAGCTTCCTAGAAATGCATATCCCAAGATCTATCTCAAAAGTCTTGAATCAGAATCCTCATTAACAAGATTTCTCATGATTCTGATGCATATTAAATTATGAGAAGCACTGATGTAAGCCACTTTCAACCACTTAAAATATGGTGCAAAATCCAGTCCTATATCTTATCTCTTTCTCTACTGCCATGACCTTAGAGGTTAAGAGTTTTAGGCATAGAACTGGCTGTAGCTCAATTGGTAGGGCTCCAGTTTACCACATGAGAGGCCCTGGGTTTGGTTCCCAGGGCCTCCTTGAGTAGGTAGACTGCCTTGAGAAGGCAATCTGCCATAGGCAGGGCAAGTCACCACGGGCAGGCAGGCCACCATGTGGTGAGCTGACTCAGTGGGCCCCCGCAATGGGGGGAGACAAGAAAACACAGAAGAATACAAAAATGAACACAGCAAGAATGAGCAGAGTGGAGGGGATATATAATAAATTTTTAAAAATAATAAATCTTTTAATAAAAAGAGTTCTAAGTAGTGGAGCTACACCTGGAAGAGGGTGGTCAATTGATTTTAGACAAAGGTGCTAAGGCAAATCAATAGAGAAAGAAGAGTCATTTCAAAAACTGGTTCTGGAACAATAGGATGTCCATGTGCAAAAGAAAAAATAAAAAATAACTTAGCTCCATCCCTGGCAGCTTATACACAGACAAACTCAAAATGACCCTCAGACTTATATGCAAAACCTAAAGCTATTAAATTCCAAGTAGAAAACAAATTTTGTTTCTTTGTTTGTTTGTTTGTTTTTGTTACATATACTCCCCTTTCTGCTTGTTCTTGCTGTGTTCATTTTTGCATTCTTCTGTGTCTGCTTGTTTCCCCCCATTGCAGTGACCCACTGAGTCAGCTCACCACACGGTGGCCTTGCCTGATTGCGGGAAGCTTGCCCTGCTCGCGGGCGGCTTTTGCCCTGCTCATGGGTTACTTGTCCTGCCTGTGGAGGCTTTGCCCCACCCATGGCAGCTTTTGCCCTGCCCACAGTGGCTTTGCCCCGCCCATGGTGGCTTGCTGAACCTGGAGCCTCCCATGTGGTAAACCAGCACTCTACCCACTGGGCTACAGCCAGCCCCCCAAAACAAATTTTTGTCACCTTAGATTAAGCAAATATGTTTTTTAGGTATGGCATTGAAAGCACAATCTATAAAAGAAAAAAAACAAAAATTTGAACTTTATCAAAATTTAAAATTTCTGCTCCTTGAAAGATAGTATTAAGACAATGAGGGGCCAGCTGGATAGCCCAGTGGATAGGGTGCCGGCATACCACATGGGAGGCCCCGGGTTTGGTTCCTGGGGACCTCTCCTAGTGGGCAGACTGCCTTGAGAATGGCAAGCTGCCATGGGTGGGCCAGAGCCACTGTGGGCAGGGCAAAATGCTGCCATGGACAGGGCAAAGCCACCACGGGCAGGGCAGATTGCCCGCAATTGGAGCGCAGCCAGCCACCCGTGAACTGAGAGCCCACCATGAATAGAAGCAGAAGCCACCCACAAGCGGGGAAAGCCACGCCTGCGCAGTGACCAGTCTCAGCGTGTCACCGCAGTGGGGGGGGGGAGGGGAGATATGTAATAAAATAAATGAATCTTAAAAAAAAAATACAATGAGAAGCTATTGTTTGAAAGATTTTTGCAGAAGACAGCTGTATTCAGAATATAAAAAGTGCTTTCAAAGCACAATTTTAAAAAAATACCCCATCTAAAAATATGGGGAAAGGTATTGAGTGACTATTTCACCAAAGAAGACATATGGATGGCAAAAAGTACATGAGAATATATTCAACATCACAAGTCATTAAGGAAATTCAAATTAAAACCACAGTGTAATATTACATACCTATTAAAAATGAAATCTGAAAAAAAAGCCACTGCTGGTTGGAATGAAGAGCAACTGAATCTCTCATAATTTGCTGGAGGGAATGTAAAATGCTACAGCCAAACTGAAAAACAGTTTGCCAGTTACTAATATAGCTAAAAATATACTTACTATATTACCCATTGATTTCATTCCAAAATGTTTACCTAAGAGAAAACTTTTGTATAATGTACATAATGGCCTTATAAATAATTGGCAAAACCTGGAAGCAACCCAATGTGGTTTCCTTTTTTTTAAAGGAAGCTTTATTTTTTTTTATATTTATATATATATATTTTAGGATACATTGATTACATAAATGATACAAAGAGATTCCAGGAGTACCCATATGCCACCCACCCACACCTCCCACAACCCCCCACATACACATCCCTCATCAGTGTGGCATAATGCCTATAATAGATAAACACATTTTGGGGCTTTGCCATCAAGCATAGATCACAGTTCAGACTGTACACGACCCTCTCTCCCATACAGTGCTGCATGATACATGATGATACAAAATGGCCTTCATCATCCATTGCAACATCACCCACGACAATTCCCAGGTCTGAAAAAAAAACCCAGCATTACAATTGTCCTTCCCTCACCCTGCTCCCAAAGTGTCCAGTGACCCTGACTCCACATAGTTCTGCAATTTCTTCCATTGCATATATCACAAGTCTATAGCAGGACACCAAGTCCATTCTAGTCCATAGTTCTTCCCCCAATCCAACGAGTCTGGGATGGTGATATCCTCTCCACCACCAAGTGAGAGGAAGCTTATATCCCATGGATATGATGGAAGAGATTATCCTGCCTGCAGCTGCAGGTGATCTCCATTCCCCAGCATAGCTGTCATCCATCATCAAGTCCCAACTAGGTGTCCTGGGTGAGTCCATTGAGTTGCAGCATAGGAGTTGCAGGTCCACAGAGTCTCTGAACCCAGTTGGCACATGGACAGCCCATAGTCTCCCTCCATTCTGTCACTTCTAATACCTTCATGTGATTGATTACAGTTATGTTTATTTTACCTAATAAATAGCAAATTACTGAGTAAAACTCCTTGTTTTACAAATTTTCATTCCACTCAGCTCCCTGTACAGTGCATAACATATAGTGGGTTCTCAGTATATTTTCACTGGGTGAACTAATGGAAATAACAGTATGTCTGCCAGTTGTATTACACATTTGTTTCTTTTTTGTGGTTTCTTCTTAATTGACTTGTAAATAAGGAGACATACTCAGATTTCTTCACATGTGCTCAAAGGTAAAGGGTATGATTTCTTTAATTTTAAATACCATCTCATCATTGCATAAAACAAAAAATCAAGCAGAAAAATAAAATGATCACCTCTAAATGGGTTTGGGCTAGTGACACATTTCTATTTCTGGAACACAAACTTTGCTTTAGTTTAGGATAATAATGGTAAGGCATTTTGATCAGAAGTGTTCCTGTTATCATCAGCCTTTTGGAAAGTATAAGCAGTCAATTGGCCTCTTCATCCATTACTACATAAAGAACTGAGCCTGGAAATAACAAGAGATATGATTATATAGCCCATTTGATGTCCTGTGGAACTGTTTTCCATTGCCTTGCAGTGGTGGATACGGGACAAAATGACAGGCATCAAAAACTACAGAAGTATATGATCTAAAGAGGGACCTTGATATGGACCAATGACAAGTTGAGGAATTATGTTTCACTATCCATATGTGTGTTATGTTGGGGCTGCCATTCACATACAAAATGATTTTGGTATGGGGAGAAATGGAGGAGGGGATTGAATACATAAGAATGTTTTGTATTTTGTCTGTGGCTCTGCTGTGACCCAAAGCTTCTTTGAAAATTAAATGATAAAATGAGGGCTGCCTAAGGGTGATAAGAGAAAAGTGTCAGGGAATAGACTGGACACCAGAATTTTTCTATTTTTCATTGATATATTTAATTTTCTAAAATTATTTTGTATTAACAAGTTCACATATACTTTACCTCTTACATTTAAAAACTATTATTATTTCATTTTCCTATTCATTACAATTGGATACTGTGATGGCTTCACAGCTGAAGAGGTTATGGATCACAAAAGGGTCACAATGTGGATGGGAGAGAAGCATTGGAGGGGGGTGTCAAGGTTGGGGGTGCATGGGAGGAAGTCCACCTGAACATACATAAGAGTCATACATAATTG
>PVKH010015235.1:0-16171 GCA_004027955.1 Chaetophractus vellerosus | reverse complement strand
ATTGCCTTCTTTTTCATGCTTCCTGTGTGCCGTTCACACCCTAAGTGCTTTCCATATATTACCTCATCTAATCATTAGAACCCAGTCGAGAATACCCGCTACTCCTACTGGTAAACATTTGTGGGGCACTCTAGTTCCCAGCCCTGTTCTAAGTTCTTTACATTCGTTACTTCATATAATCCTCACAACAACTCTAAGAGGTAGATGCTATTATAGTCTCCTTTTGACAGACGGGGAAACAGAGGCACAGAGCATGGAAGCTTGCTGAGGGCAGGGCCAGTGTCTGTCTTGATCGTTGATATTTCCTTGGCATCTAGAACTGTGTCTAAATGCATATTTGTTGAAGGAGGAAATGAATACACCCTCCGTGGGTTTCAGTGGGCCCACTCACCTCCTGAAATTGGCAGGAAATGGAGGTGCAGAAAGGTTGAGGTCTTGTCTGGAGAACCCCTTGCTTGTCCACTCCCTTGCTTTGCCACTGAGGCCTGGGGAAGGGCCCTGGACAATTTTTTTCTGTGCTGCTGAAGCCTGATTCTGCTCCTTCCACTGGCACAGGGAGGCTGATGTGTGTGAACTGTGGCATCTCAGCAAGGGCGATGGGGCCTGGGGTCTCCCTGGAATCCCAGCTGACCTGGAGAGGATAAGGGTCTTGGAGTCTGACCCAACTGGGAAGCTCGGTCAGCACAAGAATGTGTCTAGTGCCTGGGATGAGACTTGTTCACTCCCCCAAACAATGGGGAGAGCTTTCACATTTAACCCAACCCTAGTCCCACCTTGGGAAATGGGTACCTGGGGATACGTGGGAAGGTCGGGCATAGCATGAGATGATCATGGCAGCTACTGTGCAGTGGGTCTGACATGTTACATGCTTCAGGTGCAGGTCTCAGGGTGACCTTACAGCAGCCCACAGAGGTAGTGGCTCCATCATTGCTCCATTGACAAATGGCGGAGCCCAGGCTTAGAGAAGTGGCAGCTGGCCCAAGGATGCCAGTGGGCAGCTGCAGCTCAGGGATTCAAGCCTGGCCTCTCTGATACCTACGCTAACCCCACAGTGACCTGGGGTGCCTGGCTTTACTTCTTTGACCTTCAGCTGCAAAATGGGGCTATGAATCCCAACCTCAGAAGATTACTGTAAAGATTTAAAGGCAATAACAATGATAAAATACCCAGCACATAGTAGGAGCTCAGTAAATAGCAGGTTCTTTCCCTGCATTTCCTGGGCTTCCATTCTTAAGTCTGAGCTTTGGGGTAGATGCTATTATAGTCTCCTTTTGACATATGGGGAAACAGATGGTGGGGGATGGCAATGGAGGAAGGGGCCCAGGGTAGGCAGAGGCTTGGTGAGAGGCATCCAAAGACGGCCCTATGTGTTCTATGAAGTGTGACCCTAACCATCTCTGGGCGTCCCTTCCCGTAATGCTGTGCTGCCCTTAGCTCGAAAAGGTGAAGTCATCTTCCTGGGGGTTGGGGCACACAGCACAGTCCCCATTCCTTAGGCAGATTCAGGGATCACTGGCAGTTAAAAGAGCAGATGGGGGTGTGGTCTACATTGCAAGACTGGGCACTTTTCCATAAGCATACTGTGTTCTGGCCACACCGTTCTTTCCAGAATGTCCTACAATTTATGCCTCTGCACTTCTGCATATGCTGTTCCCTCAGCCTCCCACTCCTTTTCAACCTCCAGGTTTCGACTGAGATGTCACCTCCTCCTGGAAGCCTTTCCTGAGACTCCTCCAGCTGAATTAGTTTCCCCTCTTAGGCTCCCGCAGTGCTGGTGCTTCCCTCTGCCCAAGCACTTGTCCCCGCACGAGGTGTGCTGCTCTGACTTCCCCGGCCAGCCTGGGCAGGCTCTTGGGCTGGCTCTGGGTCTCTCTTGCTGGCCGTCTTTCGCCCAGGACTTCCCACAAACGCCTGGCACGGAGCAGCTCCTGAGGGAATGTTGTTGAATTAATGTTAGAATCACAACAATCTCTTGCATATGTAGAGCTCTTTTCCAGTTTCAAAAGCCTTTTTGCGGCTTATGATGTCATCTGATTCTCAAAGAAAACTTGTTGTTCGAGGTAGGCAAGGTTTGTGTTGGTGCTTCTAGTTGACAGGGCAGGAAACGAGGCTGGAAGAGGTGAGGCAGGCATTGCCCAGTGCATGGTAGGACAGGCCCCCTGCCACTTTGTCATACCTGAGGTGGGTGTCGACCTATTTGTGATATAGTTGGTCCAGAGTGGCAGAGTTCTGAGTCCAGGCTTTCTGCTGGGGAGTGGGGTGGGACGGGAAGAGGAGGCTAAGAGCTGTCTCTTGCAGCCTCTGACGGGGAGCTGGGACCAGCTTTGGGTGGTGATGGTGACAGGTTGGATGTGTCTGAACCTACTTTCTGGAGAGGGGACTGTGCTAGGCAGTGGCTTTCGTCTATGAGGGTTCGTTCACCACTGTGTTGTTGATGGCATATAATACCCCCAAATCAGGAAGAAAATATAAAAATCAGGGAATGACTAAGTAAACTGTAGTCCATCCACTTGGTGGAATATCTGGCCATCATTAAAAATGTGAATTTTTAAGGAGAATACAAATAATATATATGACATGAGAGATGGTGTTATGAGGTGGCTTGAATCCTGGCTTTGAACTCAAGTAAGTTAACCTCTGTGTGCCTCAGTTTCCTTGTCTGTAAAACAGGCATAGTAATAGCCCTACCTCATAGAGACGTTGCAAGGTAAATGAGCTGATATACATAAAGCACTTAAAGGGGCCGGCTCGATAGCCCAGTGGATAAGGCGCTGGCATACCACATGGGAGGCCCTGGGTTCGATTCCTGGGGACCTCTCCTAGCGGGCAGACCGCCTTGAGAATGGCAAGCCGCCATGGGTGGGCTGGAGCCGCCGTGGGCAGGGCAAGAAGCTGCCACGGACATGGCAAGAGCCGCCACGGGCAGGGCAGGTCACCCGCGGATGGAGCGCAGCCAGCCACCCGCGAACTGAAAGCCGCCCGTGAACGGACGCAGAGACCGCCCACAAGCGGGGAAAGCCGCGCCTGCGCAGTGACCACTCTCGGCGCGTTGCCGCAGCGGGGGGAAGGGGAGATATGTAATAAAATAAATAAATCTAAAAAAAAAACAAAAAACATAAAGCACTTAAAACAAAGCCTAGCAGATACTAAGTATTAAGTTTTAGTTCTTATTGCTGGTTATCATTATTTCAGCTATGTCAAATATATATAGAGAAAAAAGACAGAAATGTTAGTAGTTTTTTCTTTGGGTTGTGTGTTAATAAATGATGTTTTCTTCTTCTTTCTTTCTTTTTTCTCCTCCTTCTCTAAGTATTTTACAGTGGGGATGTATTATTTTTTATTGTCATGAGAGAATAAAGTTGATATTCGCCCAAATGACCATAGTGGGGAGACTGGCTCAGGAACATTTTCCTCTTGAACACAAGAGCATTGACTGCAGGGAGGTACCTTCATAATTAACATCTGGGATGCCCTGAGAACATGCCCGGGTCAATATTTTTCTTTAGCCTGAATCAGCAGCTCCAGATAATCTTTCCCCAAACAGACCAGGCTGTCCCTTTTCTTCTTTCATCAGCTTGTTTAATGATTTCATATGATGCCTATGGAAATAAATAGCCGAGCTGTTTAAATATCCACAACAATAAACTGTCACCACTTGATGACAATGAGAATTCCCCAGGCAGGATGCATCGGAACTGAAACTAAATCATTCTGACCTCCCTTGTCATCATCGCACTCTTCCTCTATCCAATGAGACAAGGGCACCGGCAGTGAAGGAAACACCGACTGCTGTGTAAGCCACTGCAGGCTCTGCCAGCCAGCTGGTCGACCACCCGACTGTGTCGCACACATAGTAGGTGTTCAGTAACTCCTTGTCAAATTCAACTGGACTTCTTTTAGGTCTGACCAATGTGCACAACGCCATCCTGTGTGTGTGTCATGGCGAGGGAGAAGGATGCCAAAGGATGGTCCTTGCCTTTTAGGAGAAAGGCTGACGGCTCCTTTAAGGCCTTCACTGACAGTTTCATCAATTCTGGGCATTTGGGAGGGTCATCCCTGAACTAGAGGTCTAGGCTAGACCTTTATTTGATTTTTTTCTCCTAATTCATTTTGGGATATGAGTTTAAATGACCATAATAACCACTGTTGTCAATGTCCTACCACCCCTGCCTCCCCACCCATTTATTTTTTTAAATTACATATTTTTTATTAAAGAAATTGTAGGTTTACAGAAAAACCATTAAAAAAATACCATGTTCCTATATAACCCCTCTCACACACAGTTTTCCCTATTATTAACACTTTGCATTAGCGTGGTAGCTTTGTTACAATTGATGAAACAATATTATTATAATTACACCATTAACTGTAGTCCATAGTTTATATTAGCGTTCACTGTTTGTGTTGTGCTGTCTTTATGGCTTTAAACATTTTTTTATTCTAATAACATTTATACAACTAAAATTTCCCTTTTTAGCCACATTCAAAGATGTAATTCAGTGATTTATTGCATTTACAATGTTGTGCTACCATCACCACCATCCATTATCAAAACTTTTCCATCACCCCAAGCAGAAACTCTGTATCCACTAAGCAGTAACTCTCTATTCCCTACTCACCCCCTGGCCCCTGGTAACCTGCATTCTAGTTTTTGACTCTGTGACGTTTGCTTATTCTAATTAGTTCATGTCAGCAAGATCATACACTATTTGTCCTTTTGTGCCTGGCTTACTTCACTGAACATGAGGTCTTCAAGGCTCATTCATGCTGTCACATGTATCAGAATGCCATTCCTTGTTACAGCGGAATAATAAGCCACTGTATGTATATACCACATTTGTTTGTCCATTCATCTGTTGATGGACACTTGCGAGGCTTCCATCTTTTGGCAACTGTGAGAGATGCTGCTATGAATATTGGTGTGCAAATATCTTTTAGAGTCCCTGCTTTCAGATCTTTTGGGTATATAACTAGAAGTGGGATTGCCGGGTCATATGATAATTCTATACTTAACTTTCTGAGTAGCTGCCAAACTGCCTTCCACAGCAGCTGCATCATTTTACATTCCCACCAACAATGAACGAATATTCTTATTTCTCCACATCCTCTCCAACACTTATTTTCTAGTAGCCACCCTAGTGGGTGTGAAATGGTATCTCATTATGGTTTTGATTTGCATTTTCCTAATGGCTAATGAGGAGGAGCATCTTTTCATGTGCTTATTCGCCATTTGTATATCTTCTTTGAAGAAATGTTTCTTCAGGTTCTTGGACCAGTTTTTAATTGGGCTGTTTGTCTTTTCTTTTAGTTGTTGAATATAGGATTTCTTTATATATTCTGGATCTTAAGCCCTTACTGGATTATATGGTTACCAAATACTTTCTACTATTCTGTAGGTTGACTTTTTACTTCCATGATGAAGTTCTTTGACACACAGAAGTTTTAAATTTTGAAGTTCCATTTATTTACTTTTTTCTTTTGTTGCTCATTCTTTGGATGTGAAGCCTGAGAAACCATTGCCTAACACAAAGTTCCAAAGATACTTCCTTTTGTTTTTCTCTAGGAGTTTTATAGTTTTGATTCTTATATTTAGGCTTTGATCCACTTTGGGTTGATTTGTGTATATGGTGTGAGGTAGGGGTCCACCTTCCAGTCTCCAGGGGACATCTGGTTTTCCCAGCACCATTTGTTGAAGAAACTGTTCTTTCCCCATTGAATTAATACATCCATCTGCCCATCCATCCATCCATCCATCCATCCATCGACCCATCCATCCATGGTGAAGTTGTATAATGGTAGATAAGTAATTAGTTCTTAGAGCCAGGCTGGTTTTAAATCACCTTGTAGTCTGGGAGACAAACAGGTAACTGGGCACTGAAGTAACCAAGCAAGTTCAGGGTGCTGTAGGTACAGAGAGAAGGGGTCTTACACCTTGCTGGAGCCTCAGGGGAGGCCTCTGGAGGGTGGGCACCGCAGGCACCATTGTTGCCATCTTCTTCACCACTGGGATTTCTTTGAGCAATGGTGGAGCTGTGATCAGAGTCACTGGCAGAGCTGGCCTGTAGGCCTCAGCCTGGGCCCTGGCAAGCCATTTCCTCCCCAGCATCCTGACCGTCCTTCCCCCAGCACCCACTCTCTACTCCTCTGCCTTGCCTAGTCCTGTTCTCACTCTCCCCTGACTCCTCCTTCATCCTCACCCACGACCTGTCAAATATACCTGTCCCCAGAATCCTGCTTCCTGCTAGATGACAAATAATTAAGCTGATAATCCAGCTTGTGTAAATAGGCTGTTGAGTGCTAATGTGCTCCTGTGATACTCTCCCTGGTAACATTTGTTATCATCATACTGCACCTAATAAGTGCCTTTTCTGTACACCATGAAACTACCTACTGAGAACAGTGACTGTGCATTTTTCAGCACCAACTGTGTACAATTATCATGTATTTTGAGCACTGACTCTGTGCACTGACTTCATTATTGAACATCTAATTTTTACCTTTACAGTGAATTTCTTCTTGGAGTGGGGAGGGGGAGATCCCAGTCAGACAGACCTGGGTTTAAATCTCACAAACCTCTTGAGAACTCTACTCCTTTGGGCAAGTCATTTAACATCTCTGAACCTCAGTTTCCTTATCTGTTAGATCCTACTCAGGCAGCTGGCTGAGAGAATTAAATGGTGTACGTGCAAAGGGTCCTTGCACACTGTCAAGCATCGTGTTAGGGTGGGCATCACTGTAGGACTTTAAGAGTTCAGCGGATGCCCCTGTGTCAGAGATAGGACCAGGTGATGGGGATGCAGGGGCCATTCAGAGTGGGCTGGGGTCCCCGGGGCTGAAGCCCTGAGCTGACTGTGACTTGGTGTCAGAGCATGGCTTGTCACCACAGAGTGCTTAGAGACTGATTGGAGGAAGTGGATGTGGCTCAAGCGACTGAGTTCCCATCTACCACATGAGAGGTCCTGGGTTCGGCTCCTGGTGCCTCCTAGAGAAGACCAGCAAGACAGCAAGCTGACCCGATGGGAGGAAAGACAATGAGAGACACAACAAAAAGTAGGGAGCTGAGGTGGCTCAAGTGACCTCCCTCCCATATCGGAGGTCCCAGGATCAATTTCCAGTCCCTCCTAAAGAGAAGATGAGCAGACACAGAAAGCAGACAGCGAGTGCAAACAACAAGGGGAGGGGATAAGTAAATAAAATAAAATCTTAAATAAAAAAAAGATAAAATCTTTTTTTTTTTTTAAAAAAAGGACTGATTGGCATCTGATTGTCCTCCCCTGGGTCTAATTACTGAAGGCCTTGCAGGGAAACTTCCAAGCAGTAGGTGAAGATTTCACCCAGGCCAGTTTCCCCTGGGGTCTTAGTCACCATCACTGGGTGTCCCCTTATGCCCTCCCTTAGGGACTCATGTCATCCACCCCCAGAATCCTTGTGTTCTTTGCCTGCTGGAGTGCTTTGCCTCCCACCAAGTACCCCAGTCTTCCTCCTTGGGTTCTGAAACAGAAAAAAAGAAGGCACTTCTCCAATCCTGTGCTCTCTCTGGAGAGGTCTCATTCCCCCATGTGTTAACTCATTCGTGCATTAATTCGGTAAACATTTAATAAGTCCTGCCATGTGCTGAACCAAAAGAGAAGTATGTGGAACAGGCTGTCATGGCCAAGTGCGATGAGATTTGGATGCCTCTGACAAGGGGTTTTAGGTACTTCCCTTCCTCTTCCCAAGGGTCCACATGACTCAACAGGCTCAGGGTCAGTGAGGTGGCCTGAGATTGGTACTCGATAATCAAGAGCATAAATGTGCAATGGGGCACACACACTATTATGCTTCTGGCTCCAAAAACTGGGTCAAAATGTCATGACTCTCACATACCAATTTACCTGGGGAATCAGGGGAGCTATTGAACTAGAGGTTTGAGCTGATCAACTTGGAAGTAATGAGTCAGACGATAGGGATGAGAGTTATTACCTAGGCTAGGGGCTGGAGGAGAGAGAGAGAAAAGCAAGAAGAAGCAGAGACGCGAGCAGGGGACCTAGGAGAGAACTCTGGGAACCCGCAGGTTCGGGAGAGGCCAGAGGGCGAGGAGCTGGAGGAGTGTGTCTGAGAGATGGGAGCAGAACCAGATGGGATGAGAGCTTGCAGTAATGCTGGTGATCAACAGTTCAGAGGAGGCCCAGGGCCTGGGGGTCAGTGGGGCGTTGGTGACCTTGGGCATAGCCCCCCAGGAATCAGGGCATAGGGGCTCAGTGAGTTATAAAGAGATGGGATGGGCAGGGGAAAGGGGGAACCTTGGCCATTCTTTGAAGGAGGTGGGCGGTGCTACAGAAGTGGGTGCTCTTGGGGTGGGGACAGCTTTGGGTAGGATGTAGTTTGAGGCTGAAGGGAAGGATCTCGTTTGTGCTGTGTATACACTAGGTGTACACACAGTATTTGCTGATCCGTCATATTTCTCTATCTACAGTGGCTTCTTCTTATGCACTAAGTCCTGCCAACTAATAGTAGTTAGTCAGTCCCTCAATAAACTATTGAGCACCTGCTATGTGTGGGGGAAGCAGTGAAAGTGGGAGCTAGATCCTTGCCTTCAAGGAGCCTCCCGTGTAGTGTGGTGAGAAAGATGTTGCACATTGTATATAATAACTACGATAACTTTGGGCTCCGATGAGTGCTAAAATGGAGATGACACCCACCAGGCTTCAGTCAGAGAAGGAGGATCCTTAGAAACAATGTAGATAACAAGCTTCATCACGAGGGCAAGACCTTATTCAAGGTGGAAACACGTGGGGCTGTCTGCATCTGGAGCTGGGCCTCAGTCCCCCCCCATAGGTCAACTAGACTGGAGTCAGGAAGGAAAGCTGGACGTGGATGAGAGCAAGGGCCAGCCGGATCCCACCGGAGGACCTGGAACCACACCTGTCTCTTATCACTTCCAACCTCGAAGCCCTCGATCTGTAGAGAAGGGGATGCCCTTCACCATGGAGCTGCACACACTTGGCCCCAGACTTGGAGAAGTTGAAGGAGGACATCGGGTGGAGCTGGAGGGGCTGCAGGTCCAGGAGCTGCTTCTCGCCAACCGGTTGAGCTAGTAGGTCAGGGACAAGGTGCATGGGCTGCTGTACCCTGCACCGACCTTCAGAGTAAGTAAAAACACACAGCTGCTGCTCCACTTCTACCTTTCAAATCTCATGCAAAATGTCTTGTGCCCTGTGCCATCCCAGCACCATCCAGAGAAGGGAATTCTGGGGGACATTATTCCAGTTTGGTTAAGTTGACACGGTATAAAGCTAGCCCAGAGATGAGGCAGGATAATGTGGTAGAGAGTGACAAGGGTGGCGTGTGGCTTTAGCTCAGGTGGCTGGGGAGAGCCCTTGGAGGATGACCTGGTGTGGGAGCTTGGCATGTTCCATGCACAAGAAAAATGGCATGGTGGCTGGAGCATGGAGATGAGACAGAGATGGAGTCTGAGAAAGTAAGTGGCCGGAGCCATGTCGGGGAAAACTTTGCAGGGCACCGTGGGGACGTTGGAATCGATCCTGGCCACAGTGGGAAGAGTTTTGAGCAGGACAGTGATACAGCATGATGTAAGCTTCAAGCTCACTGTCTGCTGGGTGGATTGCAGACTGTGAGGGGCAGGTGGGAAAGGGGGAAGCAGGGAGTCCAGTTGGGGAGCTATTGCAGTCATCTAAAGAAGAGATGATGACAGCTGGAAATAGGGTGGTAGCTGTGAGGGGAGATAAAGAAGTGGTTGGATTCTGGATATATTCAAGGACAGAGATTGAATTGACGTGGGTTTGTGATGAATCCTCAAAAATAACAATTACCATCCTGAGCTGCTTTGGTCCTTGCTTCTGGGAAAGGCTGTCCTTTCCCTAGTGACTTCTCTTGCTCCTCAGTGACTAGGAGGGTCCACCCTCTGTACCTCCTCCTGTCCCCTCACTCCAGCATACAGGGCTGGCCCCACTGCCACCTTGGCAGTCCTCTGCTTTTGAGCTCCAGTCAGCTGTCAGCACCCCCAGTGCCCTGTGCCTTTAAGATGGGGAGAGAAGGGCCAAATGAAATCTATCTCCTCAAAGCCCTGCTGTAATGAGAGGCAGAGGGAGAAGATAATAAAAGCAAGAACCAGCCTGGGGGAGAAATGGGAAAGATTGTTATCCTCCCAACCCTGCAAGTTCCCCTCCGGCTCTGAGAAGCCTCAGAAGAGTTCTCTCCGAACACATGAGTAATACCCGGCGAAAAAACGCGGTCCTCGGAGCACAGGGGGAAGATGGAATGATTCTGTGTTTGATTAGAATTTATTTCCAACCTGCAGCCTCCCTGATGCCAGCCTCCCACACCGGCCACCCCTGCAGAGCTTGGCGGCCAGGGAGGCAAGGCGAGGAGAAGAAGGAGAGGAGGGAGGGGATGAGCGTCAGTCTCCTGAGAACTTCCAGGCACCCCCCTGCTAGCAGAAGTGGGGACAGGAGATGTGTCCTCCACTTGCTGTCTCCAGGTGGAAGGGCCAACGGGGCTGCCCTCCTAGCCAAACTGTGAAAAAGAGCTTGATTGGATTTGCTGGGATCGGGGTCGGGATGGTCAACTAGAGCAGGGAGTCAGGCTCCAATAGCAGCTTGCTGTGTGATCTCAGGGGCGGGGCGCTCATGTACTCTGTCTGGGTCTGTTTCCTTATCTGGATTCAACAAGCTTTCAGGACCCTTAGAGGAGCTTTAGTATGGACCTAGATTTCAATGGGTAAAAGCTTTGGAAAGACAGATTCTGGCTCCATAACAGAACCTCTCAGAGACTGGTCTGGCTGCCCTGGGGTAGTGAGCACCCTGTCCATGGAATAGCTGGGTGTCCATCCATCCAGATCCGGAGGGAAGGACAAGTGGGATGGACAGCCTTTCACCTTGGAGTCAAGATACATGAACACTGCTTAGCTAGATCTGGTTTCCCAATGCTAGTTCTGCCATGCACAAGCTGTGTGTCCTTGGGTAAGTAAGTTAACCTCTCTGAGCCTCAGCTTCCTCATCTGTAAAATGACATTAATAGCATCTATCTCCCAGGGTAGGTTTTGAGGGTTAAAGAAGATGATAACGGCAATGATGATACTAACAGCTAATTTTTATTGAGTCCTGAGCACTTTTAGTGGCTGCTACGCTGTGCTGGCAAGGTCTTGCCTTCAGGACCAAGGCACTTCAGTTGCCAGGAGTGTTTCCTGCTGAAAGCTCCCTGCTGAGCCAAGGTCACATGCCTTCCCTGGGCACAGCCCCCTGACCTCAGAGTGGGACAACTCAAAGGGCCAGCCCCGCCCCACAGCTCTGCCTGCCCAGTCCTCCTTCCCTCAGCCCCGCACAGGTGCATTGCCGAGCTATGATGAAAGCACGCTTATACAGAAGGAAAGTATGCAAAGAGATGAAATCTCTTCCTGAAGCCACAAGAATAGTAAGTGGCAGAACTTGGATTTGAAAACAGAGCGCCCACCTCCAGAGCCTCGGCTCTGCTCCACCACCTGCAGCTTGCGGTCACAAGCAGCCAGCACGGGCAGGAAGAGGTCGGCAGAGGACAACTCCAGGCCACTGCCCTGGACCCTGTGACCCCACAGCCCCTGCGCTCTCCCTATCTTGCTGGCAGCGACGGTATAGCAGCAGCAACCTTCCTGAGCTCCCCGAGAGCCGGCGTCACACAGTGGAAAACAACACCGCCCGCGGCCACCCACTCCTCAGCTACCGAGGTAACACCACGGCCGCTGCCGCCAGGGTGGCTGTCTCCACCAGGCCTCGGCCTCACATGTGGCCAGTGCAGCTGGGGAAACTGTGGGGAGAGGTTTGGAGTCTGATCTCGCCTTACCCTAAGGGCTAAGACCATGGAAGGACCAAGGCTCCTGCAGGACCGAGGCAGTGCCCTGGTTGTGAGGAGACCTGGGATCTAGTCCCAATTCTGCCACTGGCTCAAGAGGGGCCCCGTGCTTCCCTGGGCCATAGACGGACACTGGGCCATCCCAGGTACCTGCAGAGCTAGTGTTGTGTAGTCACATCCACTTGGATGCCCCACAGGACTTCTGCTTCTTCCCTCATGCATTTGCTCTTGAATTATGTCCCCCTAAAAGACATGTTCAAGTCTAACCCCTGGTCCTGTAAATGTGGCCATATTTGGAAATAGAGTCTTGGAAGATGTGATTAGTTAAGATGAGGCCCCCTGAGTTAGGGTGGGCCCTGCTCCAATAGGACTGATGCTCTCATAAAGGGGGAAAGAAGAAAGAGTCGGAGACATCTGGGAGAAGCCACGGGAAGATGGAGACGCAAGACAGCCCCGTGGAGAGGGAGAGGGATCTACGAGCCAAGGGGCGCCAAGGATGCCGGCAAACCCCAGAAGGCCTTACAGGCTTCAGAAGGGCCGTGCTCCTGCTGCTGCCTTGATGTTGGACTTCCAGCCTCTGGAACTGAGACAGAATAGATTTCTGAGGTTCTAAGCCATCCCGTTTGTGGCACTTGTTTGTGGCAGTCCAAGAGATTAAGAGACCATCTCTTAAATGGGCTTTGTAGAAAAGTTAAATAAATCACCTTAATTTAAGAAAAAAAAAAAAAAAAAAGAGACCATCTCGTTACTCACCGGTGCAAGACTTCACAGTTTACAAGGCATCTTCACAAACATGGTCTTGTTTAAACCTCAAACAAGGCTATGAGGCTGGGGTCAGATGGTAAATCGAGGCCCAGAGAGGGCAAGGGACTTGTCTCAGGCCAGTCAATATTTTGAAAACTTGAAATCACCTCATTTTTAACCTACAGTAAAAAAGATAGATGTTGCTGAATATTGGAATTGAGAGAGAGCTTAGAAATCATTCAGTCTATTCCTTTTGTTTGACAGATGTGGAAACTGAGGCCCAGAGAGCCTCCATCCTCCCAGGTTGCTCAGTAACCGGAGGCAGACCTGAGGCCAGGGCTAAGTTTGGGGCTCGTTCAATTACTGTTGGTTGGATATTTTTCAAATTTCACGCCATGAACGATTCCCCACTGAAGAGTCAAACCTAAACCACTAATGGGAAGCAAAGTGCTGCCCCAGCTTGTGGACTTTGGCCCCCCGTTTCTGATGGCCTGTTTGGGGGGGGGGATTGGAGTGTGAACACAGATGATGAGGCCTGCTTCACTCCGTAATGCACCAGCTGTGGGGTGCACGGTGGAGACGGGTCCATGTATTTATTTTCCTATCACTGTAGCACAGGCAGCCCAGGAAGGAGATGAGGCCGAGAAGCAGGGACAAAGAAATGTGTGTGTTCTGGCAAATTTGGGGAATTAACTCTGAGGTTGTTCCAAGGAGAAAATGATGTTTTGAATCAGGAGTTTTGAATACATCTGTGCTCACTGCCTTTTAAAGAACACCTTGTTTACTTAAAGGTTCTATTTACAAATTTACTTAAACCTGGCTCAGTTTCTAAAAGAATCTGAAATGGCTAAGCATTTAGTGAGATTGTGAGCTCCTTGAGGGCAGGAACTACCTTCATTATATCTCCTCTTCTTCTGACAGATTAACTCCTACCTGCCCCTACCCCCTGTCTTCCTCTAGCTGGGTTCTTTATCTCTTTCGGTTGTAACAATCTGTTGGTGTGTCTTTGCTCTCTGCTGAACTGTGAGCTTAGTGAAGACAGAGACTGTGTATTACACATCTCAATATCTCACACTTCCAATAACAAATCATCAATCCATTCAATCATCCATCCAACCAACAAACCCCAGACAGCCATCCACCTATCCATCTATACCATAATCCATTTGTGTAGCAATCTGTTCTCCATCCATCCATCCATCCATCCATCCATCCATCCATCCATCCATCCATCCATCTATCAATTTAACCTATCATCCATCCAACTATCCATCTATCCAACCATCCATTAGGGCAACCATCCATCCATCCTCTCATTCATCCATCATCCATCCATTCATCCATGACATCATCCTGGGCAAAACGCCACGAATCCTTTAAAAATCCCAGCAAGTTGCACAAATGAAACCAAACAGGATGGACCTATTGCCCATTTCCCAGCGCTCGCTTCATTCCAACAACCATGCCAAGGGTAGCACATGCATTAACTAATTGATTAGATGACATTAAAATCTCCCAAAGACTCTATGAAGTAGGATTATTATCCCCACATTTCAGATGAGGAAAGCAAGGCTGAGAGAGTTTCGGTCACTTTCCCAGGTCACGTGGTTGGTAAGTGGCAGCATGAGCGTTAGAGCCAGCATCTGACTCCAGAGCCCATGCACTTTTGCTTCACAGTGGCGGGAAGTCTTTTTGAGGGAATGATTGAAACTGACCTGCACCACCCCCTCCCAACAACCCAAGCTCTCCCTCCCATTCCCTCCTAATCCTGGGGAGAGTGGGAAAAGGCCTGAGGGGTCTGTCTTGGTTGGCTTGACTGGCATGAGGTGTGCAGCTTTGCGGTGAGCGGGCAGTGATGGGTCAGTGTGGGCCAGCGAGGGCCAATCAGTGCTGAAAGCATCAGGCCCGGGAGCCCTTGGGGCTTTGGGAAAAGGAAGTTTGGCTGTTTCAAGCTCACAGGAAGCTAGTGGGGTTTGCAGAGAGGTCCCTTCCTGAGCCTGTGAGCTCCCCCACCTGAAGTCCTCCAGCCACCCATTTCCTTTCTGCTCCCCCTCCTTCTCTGACCTATCCCATGCTGTTCTCTCTTCCAGGAAGGGGGCCACCATCCATCCTTGTGCTTGTCTTGCTTCTCTTTTCCATTTCTTCAGGTAACAGCACCCTCTTTCTTGGGATAGTTTTTACTCCCCTTTTCTGGTTCTAATGGGACACACCCATCAGAGTTCTACCCCTGCCCACCAGGCTGAGAAACTGATCTAAACTGGGCCAATCACAGTTCCACAGGTCTCAAGTCACAGTGCTATGGAGGTACCCACGTGATCAAGCCTGACCAATCAGAGCTCTTCCTTGGAGGTATTTCTCACTGCACTGATAGACATAGTATCTTTTCCTGGATGGTTATAAGTCTTTAAAGATAAGAGTCTTGAGCTCTTTGCAGCGGGACAGAAAGAATGACACCAAGACAGAGAGGAGAGAGGGCATCCCGCAGGGGCCTGAGGCCTGGGTTCCAACTGTCCCTGAAGCCAGCTCCACCTCTGAGTTCTCCCAGTTTGTTTTCAGGCCAGGGGTGGGTAGGTGGGTAATTCATTTGCCCTTTTTCCTCAGGCTGCTTTGATTTGGCTTTCTGTCACTTGTGATCAGAGAACTCTGGCAATCACATTATCCAAACCAGCAACTTAGTATCTTTCTTGACACAGCCCCCTCCTTCACCTCCTTATCCAATCAAAACCGAATTTCCTGATGAGCTCTCGATTCTGCCCACCTCTCTCCATCGCCACAGCTTCTTGGATCATGGTGACTCTCTTTCTGGTCGGGTTTGCCTCCTCCAATCCCTCACCTCAGCCAGAGTAACCTTCCCAACACACAAATCTGACCTGGTTACTCCATGGCTATAAACCCTTCAATAGCTCCCCACTACTCTCAAGATAAAATCCTAGCTTTAAAAAAACACACAAAACTTTTAATTTTGTTATGATTTTAGATTTCTAGGAGAGTTGTAAAGATATTACAGAGAGTTCCTGTACACCCCTCCCCCAGCTTCCCCCTAATGACAACCTCTTACTTAACTATGGAATGTTTATCAAAACTAAGAAGTTGCCATTGGTACAACACTATTGACTAAACTACAGGCTCTATTTTACCAGCTTTTCTTTTCCAGTAATGCCCTTTTTCTGTCCAAGATTCAATCCATGATGCCAGATTGCATTTAGGAGAAGTTCTAATATTTTCAACAGGGCGTTGAAAGCCTATTTACATCCGCAGCTTGTCTCCAGACCCTCTCCTTACCCCTTTCTGCTCTGGCCACACTGAATTACCTGCAGCTCCTCAAAGGAGCCCTTTATAGCTCCTGGACCTTTGCACATGCTTTGCCCTCTGTCTGAGGAGCCCCTGCTCCCTTTCTTGCCTCATACTTACTCATCCTTGAAGACTCAGGTCAGATAGCACCCTTTTTGGAAGGCTTGGCCAAGCCTGGTCAGCTGTGGGGCTCCCCCAGTCTCCTGTGCTCCTTCCATCCTCACACTCTTACCCTGGATTTTGATGATCTGTTTCCTTGTCCTCTCCATTGGGCTGGAGATCCCTGGGGGCAGTTCCCTGTTTTATTTAT
>PVKH010015234.1:0-16190 GCA_004027955.1 Chaetophractus vellerosus | reverse complement strand
AATAGTATACAGCTGGCCTTGTGGAGAGATGCAAAAGCATAGAGAACCTCATGGTCTACAGCTGAACTTGTGGAGGAAACAGAAGCTAAGCCCAGAGAGAAATGCAGCCCCGGGAACAGAGGAACCCAGAAGCCTGAACTCTGGAGACGTTGGCAGCTGTCTTGCTCCAACACATGGACTTTGGTGAGGGAAGAAACTTATGCTTTGTGGCCTGGTAACTGTAAGCTTCTACCCCAAATAAATACCCATTATAAAGACTGACCAATCTTTGGTATATTTCAAAAGGCACGCCTATGGCTGACTAAAACACATCTCTTGACCCTTATGAACCACTCAACCTGATATCTGGGGAATAGCTCAATTGGGTTTTGTGTACTTGTAGAATGTATACATGTGTTTTTTTTCTTTTTCCCTCCTGGTGGTGGGAAGGACCACCTGGATGCCATTGACACAGATGTGGGTTAGGGGCTGTGCATCGTTTGCTTCTTAGGGTGATTTTGTGTGAGCTGCCAGCATTGGTTATTGCTGTAAGAATAAATTTCAATTGATATCAAAGCAGCGGAATGTGACCTAACAGCACACCTTTACAGATGGGTAACTGCCTCAGAATCCCTCTACACAGGAGAAAATCGCAAAGAATGATGAGACTCATCAGAGATGCTTTCTGTGAAAGAAAAACTAGAGCTTGCTCTCACTAGAAGAGAGATTCATCAATTCATTCACAAAGACCTCGCTTCATGAATCCAAAGTGGTCACAATCAAAGATTAAAAATGAGAGACAAGCATTTGGGTTTCGCTTCTCATTATTCTCACCAGAACCATGGTTATCAATTTTTCATTCATTTTTCCAAAGTGCAGAAAAAATTTTGGAATGAAGAGCTTCAGCACTGATTGCATTCCAGGAGGCCTTCTCGTGTTTCATGACCATACCTTTCTGAGGCCCGAGATAAGTGCCTTACATTTTCATATAGTGGGTACTTATAAGGATAAGTGAGGAGTGCACTCATTCATAGGAAAAAATTGATATTCAAAGGATATTAGATATTTGAGACATTTACATTGTTTGCCATTTGCCAGGCGTTTTGAAAATGGTTTTTCTCTTTGAAAGGCACCAATCTGTGCACCAAAAAAGGCATCCATAGCTTATTCCTGAGTAGAAGCTGTATTTCATGTCATTTTCTCTCACCCAGACTATGACTTTTTTTCAAGGTATATCGCTGTTGTAGAAGGTGATCTTAGAAAACCCAATCATGCATGCAGTATGACTCCACATACAACAGCCTGCCATAAACAACAGCCTGCCATAAACATGCCACACCACACTGTGGTGGAAATTTGTTACAGATTATGAGATATTCTCATAAGGCTGTGATCACTAAGCTCAGTCCAGAGTGTGTATTTGGCTCCCATTTTTCCGTTGTCTCCTATTCTCAGCACAGACAGCTCGGGGTGGCTGTTGTGTATGTTTCAAGGCTCCTCGTGGGTTTACTACTATTCCCACTTAATCATGAATTGGACTCCTCTTTCCCCCTAATACATCTGTATTTGGACCAGGACCTCTAAACCAAAGTAGGGATCCCTGACCCTTGTTCCTAGGAAGAGCTCTTTTTGCATTCATCCTTGTGTGTTCTATTCAGCCAGCTGGTCCATTTAGGAGACTCCTAGTCCAAGAATTCCCTGCCACCTGGCTCCTTGACCACCCCACCCCAAAACAAGGGGCAGTGATCTGTTCAAGCCACAGCCTCAGGGAATCAGCAGGGTGGAGGAGAGGCGAACCCAATCGCAACTCCGGGCCAGCGGCGCCACCAGGCAGTGGCATTTCCCTGGACCCACATAGACCACGTCAAGGCTAGCCTGCTGCTACTGGTTTTGGCCGCCTGTCCCGGGAGCCATTTTGGAAAGAAGAACCCACAGGCTCATTTAGCAGACCCTCCAATCCCTGGGAAAGTAAGGATTTGCCTGGTGTCTAGTGTCAGGTGGCACATGGGATTGGTTAGACTGCGTCCTCATTGTGATGTAAATGTTTCTCTTTTGTGTGTTCATTTCCTCTTTGAGCCTTGGCTGACTGGGGTCTTCCGGGGGTCCTTTTGCACAAAAAGCGGATTTCTGAGTAACTTCTTTAGAATTGAAGAGTAGTTGAATACAAAGTCACCTCTCTTTGAGGCTGCCTCTGACACCTTGTGGTTATTCGCTATTCCTTGAGAGCGGTTAGGACTTGAGAGCGGTTAGGTCCTGGCATGAGAGCCCTGCTAGCCTTGTTTCCAGTAGACTTCAAAGCAGCAGGAATCCTTCTTCGGTTTCAGCAGTGATGGCTCAAATGCTCTTGTACATGAACTATCATACCCTTCTGGACATTTTTCTCCACATTCCTTCTCATTCTGTCACTCCCTCCTCTGCCCCACTTGCTTTTTGTTTGCTTGCTCTATGCATATGGAAAGAGTGGTGTGATGATCAGGTTCAGTATGTTTCTTCATAGAAAATAAACACCTCTTTTTATTTGACCTAGGACTGCAGGATGCGTATATCATTTTACTTGAGCACTTTCCCATGCCTTGTCGTTAATTAAAGCAGACCATCTGGGTCCATGCTCTTTTCTCGGGGATGCTGTAGTAAAAGGTTTTGAGCTTTTTCCCACAGAAAAGGAGGGGTTGATCGAGTGGCGTCTGCAGTAATTCGTTCCACTAAGTTGGGCAGAATTCCCAAATGAGCTTTTCAGTGCCCAGAACTGAATATGCCTGAAATGAAAATAAAATCACTAAACCAGGAACTGGTATCATACATACAGATTACTTGGTCCAATACTTAGGGCTGTGATATAGAAAACAGAATGCCATCAATGATATCAGTCATGTCAGAATAATTAGTACCATTTCAATGTTTCTTCCTCTATACAGTAGTACTTTTCATGGAATACATGACATCTAATCTGGCCTTACACTCTCATTGTCTCCATTTGGTTTTTGCACTATATTTTTGTTCTGTTAGGTATGCATCATCAAGTAGGGTTCAACTGGAAACTCTTTGGTCACAGAATGATTTACATCCTAAAAATTTACCATATTTATTAATATCTCCAGTCCTCTCAGACTACTCAGTAAATACTTGGGTGTTTCTCAGGCTCACATGTACTAGGCCATTTTTCTAAGGTTTCTGTTTCTCTTCAAAGAAATTTAACCCTGAATAAAGTGGTTCTTTTCATTTTATTAATGGTATTATTAGAGCTCTGCTTTACTGAAAAGTTTTTGCAGAATACAGAGAATTTCTGTATATCCCTAAACTATTTTCCTTATGGTTTGTTTTATATTGTTCTCTTTCCTTATTGATATTCTGTCTAAGGTGTCAATCCTTTATAGAATATGGTGTATTCAATTCTCCTATTAGTAAAGAACTGCTATCTCTGTCTCCCTTCAACTGTTCAGTTTTTGCTTCATATATTTTGGGGCCTGGCAGTATAACAATATTTATTTATTTATTTATTTATTTATTTATTTATTTATTTATTTATTTATTTATTCATTCATTCATTCATTCATTTCATTGCCCATATATATCTATATATATATCTATATCTATATCTATATATATATCAATTTAAGTGCTGACTTTGTCTTTGGGCGATTTATCAGTATATAGTGTTTTTCTTTCTCTTAGACAACAGATTTACTTTTAATTATACCTGAAATGAGTTAATGAAAAATCATGTCGATTAAACAGTGCTCCAGTTTACACCCCCCACACTCATGGATTCCCATATCATGGAGCATTTCTCTTAATATGGTAACTTTGTTACAGTTGGTAAACCTGGGTTTTTCTTATTATAGGGTTAACTGTAGTCCATATGCATGTATACTCTTCCTATTCCCTTCTGAAACTCCTTTTCTGGTGGTACTTATTACATATTATGTGATCTTCCATTTGAATTTAGGAGTGTTCTGAAATTTGTATGGCATTGGTCCCACCTTTGAATGTCCTCTTATTTCTGTCTGAACAAGTTGCTTCAAATTGTTTGTAGGGCAGCACAAGTAGTGGAAAACTCCCACAGGATGTTTTTTGAGTTGGTTTATTTGTTTGTTTTAATATAGGGTGGCAAATTACTCTTCCCCTCCTTTTGAAATGTTGGTCTCAACAGATATCGTAGTATTAGAAGTGACTCCGTTTCTGTGAACCCTTGAACTATTGCATCTTCATTTGCCTTTTTGCATTCTTCATGTTTGTGTTCATGATTTCTGTGGTAAAAACTGGCTTGAACGTATGGGGACTCACATGGAGGAAAAATGTTGCTTTCCTCCTGCAGCTTTCACAACTCTCTCCTTACCCTTGGCATTTTCCTGTGTTGTGTCCTGTGTGTTGTGTCCTGTATGTGTCTGGCAGGATGTTCTATGAGGTCATCCTCTATGGGGTTCTTCCTGTTCCTTGATTTGCATACACATGACTTTCATCACATCTGAGATGTTTCCTGCCCATCTATCTTTGAATATTCCCACTGTCACTTTCTCCTTATTTTCTTCCTGTCTATCCCACAAAGCATGTACATGATGGTTGATTTTATGGCACATGTCCTTTCCACCAGGTGCAGAAGGGCACAGAGGTTCCTGTGGTTCCAGTTTCCATTACCCCATGGAGTATTTTAACAACAGAGAAAGACTGGCAGATCCATTTTCCTGCAGGGGTCTGTGCTCCTGATAGTCCAGGACCCAGGAGCATCTGGAGCACAGTAAGGCAAGAGTTGCCACTGCCACGTCACAGCACTGCCAGAGAAATGGCACCTGCTTGGTTCCCCGAGAGGAGGGGGGTCAGCATGGAGACACCAGCGATGTCCCTGCAGGAAGATTTTATTGTCTAAGCTGCACGCCCTGTCCCCATGGCCCTAATGCTGTGGGTCTCAGTGGCATAGCCCCAAAGTTGGTTTCTCAAATTATTTCAGGAAGGATAGGTGTGGGTGCTCTAAATAGTATTGACCATGGCTCTGCCACAAGCTCCACAAGAGCTCAGTGTGCTAAAGGTAGCCCTCACCCCAACATACACACCAGGAGTCTGGGCGTCCAGTACTGGGTTTCCATCTGGTCCACCAACGAGGATGTCCTTGAGAGGTCACACCTACTGAGTGGTCTCATGGTCATTTGCTTTGTTCCCCACCTCACCCCAACCTGCACCACCCCACCCCACCCCACCCGGCTTGGGCCATCCTCTGCCTGGCAGAGCCACTGGCTGCCTAGCCCTGGGAAAGGCAGAGCCTCCCCCTGGCAAATGGATGCAGTGGAAACCAACCGGCGGCCCAAGTAGGAGAGTCCCATGCCACTCCATGATTATCAGACGATCCCTTACTCTCTCTTTTAATATTTGTAATTTCTTTCTAACACATTTCTCTCTCCTTTTTCAATTGTATATTCAAGGTCTAATTCACTGCATTGAGTAAAAAGCATTCCTTTTAGGGTTTGGCTTGTGCACATGGCATGGGAAAATTCCTCAATAAAATGGCTGCAGAACTCATAAAGATTACTGCAAGTAGAGCCATAAATAGCTGCTGTGTATAGTAGGGGGAATGCAAGATCTTGAGGGGAGTCTTTTCTCTGTGAGTTTTTGAGGCCAGTTTATGTTGGTCCTGTCATCGAAATAATGAAAATGCCTTAATAATGGTGGTATTTATCAATGCAAAATTCTTTGATTACAGCAAATACCATGGATTGCCCATATTGAGTCAGCTGGCTTCTTGCTTATTAAGTCTCTATAAAATTGATAGTAGAAAAAAACAGGGTGGTTCGGGGGAAATACACCCTGGGGGAGATGGGGTCTACAGTTAGCAGTTACATTTTCATGCTGCTCATGCCTAGTTTTTAACAGCCGGTTCACCACAAACCCAGGAGTGGGTGGAGTCGGCTGTATGGGGCACAGGCACGAGGTGACACTTCTTTATTTGGAAAGCCACAGCATTGACTCTACACATTATTTTACTGTACTTTCAGGTATGAATTGTACACTTCAATAAAAATAGTTTCCCAAACACAGGGTGTTGATACTCAGACACAAAAGTCTGGTATTTGCCTATTTCTCTATTCAGATCTTCCGTAGTTTGCTCTTCAATTTCTGAGGGTGTGCTCTTGGGTGCATCCTGATGGACACCTGTACCCTCCGACTGCACCATGCATCTCTTGACCCTTATGAACCACTCTGCCTGACATCTGGGGAATAGTCGAATTGGGTTTTCTGTACTTGTAGAACCTATAGATGTTTTCTTTTCTTTTTCCCTCCTGGTGGTGGGAAGGGTCACCTGGATGCCATTGACACAGACTCGGAGGTTCTAGGCTGTGCATTGTTTGCTTGTCAGGGTGCTTTTGTGTGACCTGCCAGCATTGGTTTTTGCTGTAAGAATAAATTTCAATTGGTATCAAAGCAGCAGAATGTGACCTAACAGCACACCTTTACAGATGGGTAACTGCCTCAGAATCCCTCTACACAGGAGAAAATCACAAAGAATGATGAGACTCATCAGAGATGTGAAAGAAAAACTAGAGCTTGCTCTCACTAGAGGAGAGATTCATCAATTCATTCACAAAGACCTCGCTTCATGAATCCAAAGTGGTCACAATCGAAGATTAAAAATGAGAGACAAGCATGTGGGTCTTGCTTGTCATTATTCTCATCATTACCGTGGTTACCAGTTTTTCATTCATTTTTCCAAAGTGCAGAAAAAATTTTTGACCGAATACCTTCATCACGGAATGAATTCCCGGAGGCCTTCTCATCTTTTGATACCGTACCTTTCCGAGGTCCGAGATAAGTGCCTTACATTTTCATGTAGTGGGTACTTCTTTTTTGAGGAGTGCACTCATTCTTAGGAAAAAATTGATATTCAAATGATATTAGATATTTCTGAGGCATTTACATTGTTTGCCATTTGCCAGGCCTTTTGAAAATGGTTTTTCTCTTTGAAAGGCACTGATCTGTGCAACAAAAAAGGAATCCACAGCTTTTTCCTGAGTAGAAGCCATATCATATATTTCATGTCATTTTCTCTCACCCAGACTATGACTCTTTTTCAAGGTATATCACTGTTATAGCAGGTGATCTTAGAAAACCCAATCATTCATGCAGTATGACTCCGCATACAACAGCCTGCCATCAACACAGCACACCACACCATGGTGGAACTTTGTTACAGATTATGAGCTATTCTCATCAGGCTCTGATCATGAAGCTTGGTCCATAGTGTGTATTTGGCTCCCATTTTCTGTTGTCTCCTATTCTCAGCACAGACCGCATGGTGTGGCTGTTGTGTGTTTTTCAAGTCTTCTCATGTGTTTACTACTATTCCCCCTTAATCATGAATTGGACTCCTCCTTTCCCCTAATACATCTGTATTTGTACCAGGACCTCTAAACCGAAGTAGGGATTCCTGACCCGTGTTCCTAGGAAGAGCTCTTTTTGCATTCATCCTTGTGTGTTCCCTTCAGCCTGGTGGTCCATTTAGGAGGCCTTGAACAGGATTTGCATCCCTGGGTAAGTAAGGATTTGCCTGGTGTCTGGTGTCTGGTGTCTGGGGTCACGTGGGATTGGTTAAACTTTGTCCTCATTGAGGTGTAAATGTTTCTCTTTTGTGTGTTCATTTTCGCTTTGGGCCTTGGCTGGCTGTGGTCTCCAGGGGATCTTTTGCGCACAAGGGGGATATCTGAGTAACTTCTTTAGAATTGAATACAAATTCACCTCTCTTTGAGGCTGCCTCTGACACCTGGTCATTATTCACTATTCCTTGAGAGCGGTTAGGACCTGACATGAGAGCCCTGCTAGCCCTGTTTCCAGTAGACTTCCAAGCAACAGTAATCCTTCTTCGGACTCAGCAGTGATGGCTCGAATGCCCTTGTACATGAACTTGCATGCCCTTCTGGACATTTTTCTCCATGTTCCTTCTCATTCTGTTACTCCCTCTTCTGCCCCACTCGCATTTTGGTTGCTTGCTCTGATGCCTATGGAGAGAGTGGTGTGATGATCAGGTTTCGGTATGTTTCTTCATAGAAAATAAACAACTTTTTTTTTTGACCCAGGACTGCAGGGGGTGTACATCATTTTACTTGTGCACTTTTCCGTGCATTGTTGTTAATTAAAGTAGACCATCTGGGTCCATGGTCTTTTCTCGGGGATTCAGTAGTGAAACGTTTTGAGCCTTTTCCCACAGAAAAGGAGGGGTTGATGAAGTGGCCTCGGCATTAATTCGTTCCCCTATGTTGTGCAGAATTCCCAAATATGATTTTGACAATCCAGACCTGCATATGCCCGAAATAAAAATAAAATCACTAAACCAGTAATTGATGTCATATGTACAGATTACTTGGTCCAATCCTTGGGGCTGTAATGTAGAAAATAGAATTATGTCATCAATGATATCAGTGATGTCAGAATTATTAGTACCATTTCAATGATTCTTCCTCTATGCGGTAGTACTTTTCATGGATTATATGACATCTAACCAGGCCTTACACTCTCAGTGTCTCCATTTTTTTTTCCAATATATTTTCGTTCTATTAGGTATGAATCAGCAAGTAGGGTTTAACTGGAAACTCTTCGTTCACAGAATGATGTACATCCTAATAATGAAACACATTTATTAATATCTCCAATCCTCTCAGACTGCTCAGTAAGTTCTTGGGTAGTTCTGAGGCTTACGTGTAGTAGGCCATTTTTCTAGAGTTTCTGTTTCTCTTCAAAGAAATTTCACCCTGAATAAAGTGGTTATTTTCATTTTATTTATGGTATTATTAGAGCAGTGGTTTACTGGAAAGTTTTTGCAGAAAATAGAGAATATCTGTATATCCCAAACTTATTTTCCTTATCATTTGCATTTTATATTGCTTTCTTTCCTTATTGAAATTCTGTCAAAGGTCTCAGTCCTTTATTGAATGTGGCATATTGAATTGTCCTATTAGTAATGTACTGCTATCTCTGTCTCCCTTCAATTTTTCAGCTCTTGCTTCATATATTTTGGAGCCTGGCAGTGTAATGATATTTATTTATTTATTTCATTGCCCATATATATATATATATATATATCAGTTCTACTTTGTCTTTGAACTATTTATCAGTATATAGTGTTTTTCTTTGTCTTAGGCAGCCGATTTACTTTTAATTACACCTGTTATTGGTTACAGAGAGATTATGTCGATTGAACAGTGTTCCCATTTACACCCCCCACACTCATGGATTCCCTTATCATGGAGAGTTTCCCTTCATATGGTACATTTGTTACAGTTGATAAACCTAGATTTTTCTTAAAATAGGTTTAACTGTAGTCCATATACACGTATACTCTTCCTATTCCCTTCTGAATCTCCTCTTCTGGTTGTACTTATTACATATTTTGTGTTTTCTATTTTATATGCCCAACCAGAGGTGATCTTTTGTTTCATGCCCTTGACTTTTAGAAAGTTTACAATATGGATTTACATACCAAAACTTCATACATGATGACTGTTATTTGCCTTTAGAGAAATGACTGACTTTAGGGGAGTTCTGAAATTTGTATGGCATTGGACCCACCCTTGAGTGTCCTTTCATTTCTGTCTGAAGAACTTGCTTCAAATTGTTTGTAGGGCAGCACAAGAGGTGGAAAAGTCCCTCAGGATATTTTGTGTCTCTGTTTATTTGTTTGTTTCAATATGGGGAGGCCAAATTAATCTTCCCCTCCTTTTCAAATGTCGGTCTCACTATGTATCATATTATTAGAAGTGACTCATTTTCTGTGAACCCTTGAACTATTGCATCTTCATTTGCCTTTTTGCATTCATCATGTTTGTCTTCATTATTTCTTTGTTGAAATTGTGGCATGGACTTGGCACTCCCATGGAAGATACATGTTGCTTTACTCCTGCAGCTTGCACAATGCTCTCCTTACCCATGGCCTTTTCCTGTGACATTGCTGTGTCTTTGGCAGGATGTTCTATGACTGTGTACTCTATGGGGTTTTTCTTGTTCCTTGATTTGCATACAGTTGCCTTTCATTCCATCGGAGATATTTCCACTCCTTCTATCCATGAATATCGCTTCTGCCACTTTCTCATTTTCTTTCTGTCTCTCCCACAAAGCATGTGCATCATTCTTGATTTTATGCCACATGTTCTTTCCACCTGGTGCAGAAGGGCATAGAGATTCCTAAGGTTCCATTTTCCATTTCCTCATGGAATGTTTGAAAAACAGGGTATGACTGGCAGGGAACCACCTGTGGCTCAATTGTTAGGGCTCTGGTTTACCACATGGGAGGCCCCGGGTTCTGTTCCCAGGGCCTCATTGTGAAGGCAAGCTGCCATGAGCAGGCAAGTCACCACAAGCAGGCAAGGTGCCCTAGCAGGCAAGCCACCAGGAGCAGTCAAGTTGCCATGTGGTGAGCTCTCTCAGCAGGTGCCGCAGCAGGGGGAGACAAGCAGACACAGAAAAATGCAAAGCAGGTGAACATAGCAAGCACAAGCAGCAAGGGGGGATATATAAAATTTTAAAAATAAATCTTAAAAAATGAAAAATAAAAGAAAGACTGGCAGATCCATTTCCCTGCATGGGTCTGTGCTCCTGATAGTCAAGGAGCAGTAGCATCGGGTGCATAGTAAGGCAACATCTGCCACCATAATGTCATAACAGTGCCTGAGAAATGATGCCTGCTTGGTTCCCCAAGAGGAGTGGGATCAGGGTGGAGACACCAACCATGTCCCTGCAGGAAAGTTTTATTGTCAAAGCTACACACTGTGTCACCAAGGCCCCCATGCACACAGTTTTCTGTGGCACAGCCCCATAGGTGTTTTCTCAGGTGATTTTAGGGAAGGGTACATGTGGGTGCTGTCAATAGTATTGACTGTGGCTCTGCCCAGAGCTCTGCAAGATCCCAGGAGCTGAAAGTAGCCCTCACTGCAACATACACACCAAGAATCTGGGCATCTAGTGCTGTCTTTGCACCTGGTCCACCCTCCCCCCCCAAAGATGTCCTTTAGAAGTCACAGCCATCTGCAATGTTCCCCACCCGACCCCACCCCACCATGATATAGGCCATCTGCTGTCTGGCAGATGTCTAGCCCCAGGACAAGCAGAGCCTCTGGCCAGCAAATGGACATGGTCAGAATAGAAGATTCCCATGGCTCTCCTGGCTTATGGGATGATACCTTACTCTCTCTTTTAAAATTTGTAATTTCATTCTAACACATTTCTCTTTTGTTTTTCAATTTTATATTCAAGGTCTAATTAACTGCATTGAAAACAAAAATCAGTCCTTTTTAGGGTTTGGCTGGTCCACATGGCATGGGAATATAGCTCAATAAAATGGCTGCAGAACTAATAAAAAGACATCAACTAGTTTTTCCTGAGTAGAATCCATATCCTACATTTAATGTCATTTTCTCTCCCCCAGACTATTATTCTTTTCCAAAGTATATTGGTAGTATAGAAGGTGATCTTAGAAAACCCAATCATGCATTCAGTATGACTCCACATACAAAAGCCTGCCATCAACACACCACACCACACCGTGGTGGAACTTTGTTACAGATTATGAGATATTCTCATCAGGCTATGATCACTAAGCTTGGTCCAGAGTGCGTATTTGGCTCCCATTTTCCATTGTCTCCTATTCTCAGCACGGACCGCTTGGTGTGGCTGTTGTGTGTGTTTCAAAGCTTCTCATGTGTTTACTACATTCCCCCTTATTCATGAATTTGACTCCTCCTTTCCTCCTAATAATCTGTATTAGGAGCAGGACCTCTAAACTGAATTAGGGATTTCTGACCCTGTTACTAGGAAGAGCTACATTTTGCATTCATCGTTGTGTGTTTTATTCAGCCTGGTGGTCCTTTTAGGAGAATTCCTGTCCAAGAATTCCCTGCTGACTTGCTCCCTGGCCAAGCCACCCCCAAATAGTGGGCAGTGTATCTGTTCAAGCCACAGCCTCAGGGAATCCCCATGGTGTAGGAGGGGTGAGCTGATGCCAGGCAACCAGTGCCTCCAGGAAGTCTCATTTCCCTGGGTCAGCATAGACCACGTGGATGCTAGCATGCTCCTATTGGTTTGGGCTGCCTCTCCCGGGAGCCATTTTGGAAACAAGGAATGCCACACCCATTTGGCATGGTTCAACCAGGATTTGCATCCCTGGGTAAGTAAGAATGTCTGGTGTCCTGTGTCATGTGGGCTTGGTTAAACTGTTACCTCAATGTGGGGTAAATGTTTCTTTTTTCTGTTCCTTTCTTCTTTGAGCTTAATTGACTGTAGATTGTGGGGGCCTTTTGGAAACAAGGGAGATTTCTGAGTAACCTCTTTAGGATTGAAGGGTAGTTTAATTCAAATTCACCTCTCTTTGAGGCTGCCTCTGACACCTTGTTGTTATTCTCAATTCCTTGAGAGTGGTTATTACCTGGCATGAGAGCCCTGCTAGCCCTGTTTCACATAGATTTATTTATTTTTTTGTCTCCCCCGCACCCCCACTGCAGTGACATGTCCAGTCACCTTCACTGGTGAGCGGTGGCCTTGCCCACTCATGGGCGGCCTGCCCCACTTGTGTGTGGTTCTGCCCTGCCCACGGGTGGCTCCACTCTTCTCGCAGGTGGCCTGCCCCATTTGTGCGTGGTTCTGCCCTGCCCACAGGTGGCTCCACTCTTCTTGCAGGTGGCTCTGCTCTGCCCGTGGTGGCTTTGCCCTGTCCATGGTGGCTTTTGTCCTGCCCACAGTGGCTTTTGCTGTCTCAAGCAGTCCACCCAACTGGAGAGGCCCTGGGGACCAAACCCAGGGCCTCACATGTGGCAAACTGGTGCCCTATCCACTGGGCTATACAGCCGGCCCTTCACATAGATTGAAAAGCAGCAGGAATCCTTCTTCAGATTTAGCATCGCTGTCTCTAATGCCCTTGTATATGAACTACCATAGCCTTCTGGACATTTTCTCCATGTTCCTTCTCATTCTGTCACTCCCTCCTCTGCCCCACTTGCCTTTTCTTGCTTGCTCTGATGCATATTGAAAGAGTCATGTGATGACCAGGGTTCTCTATGTTTCTTCATAGAATATAAACACCTGTTTTTATTTGACTCAGGCCTGTAGGATGTGTACATCATTTTACTTGTGCACTTTCCCATGCATTTTCCTTAATTAAAATACACACCTGGGTCCATGCTTTTTTCTCAGGGATACTGTTGAAAAAATCTTTGAGCTTTGTCCTGTAGAAAAGGAGTGGTTGATTGAGTGCTGTCTGCAGTAATTCCTTCCCCTAAGTTGTGCAGAATTTCCCAATAAAATTTTGACAATCCAGAACTGTATACGCCCTAAATGAAAATAAAATCCCTAAACAAGTAACTGATGTCATACTTACAGATTACTTGGTCTAACACTTAGTGCTGTAATGTACAAAACAGAATTATATCATCATTGATATCAGTGATGTCAGAATTATTAGTACCATTTGAATGTTTCTTCCTCTACAGGGTATTATGTATCTTGTATTCTATGACATCAAAATTTAAAGTATCTCTGGTGATCAAGTTAGAAAGTAAAGTGAGGTCAGGAATGAGGGATCCAAAATGAGATCTCCCTAACCAGGAGTGACAACTCCCAGAATTAGCCATGGATCCCTAGGAATTGAGAATCACATGGGATATCTGTGAATATCATGAGATTTTGTAAAATTGTCTCATGTGAGTGTGGGTATATTCAATTTTATATCTTTTAAGGTAGGCTACAATTGTGAAATGCAGGTAAAAAGTTTTCTTTACATTTTCTAGGAGAAGTTGACTGGCTGAATTAGAGATGAAAATTATCTCTTTTGAATTCCTCACTTCTTTTAAGGCTTTCAACTGATTGGGTGGGGTAACGCTCATTGCTTTTTTCTCAAGATTTATTTTTTATTTATTATATATTACCCCCCCCTTTCTACTTGTTCTTGCTGTGTTCATTTTTACATTCTTCTGTATCTGCTTGTCTCCCCATGCTGTGGCAACCCGCCAAGGCAGCTCACCACGCAGCTGTCTGCCTGCTCATGGTTGCTTGCCCAGCTCGTGGTGGCTTCCCCTGCCCATGGCAGCTTGCCCTGCCCACAGCAGCTTGCCTTTTCAAGGTGGTCTGCCTGCTTGAGGAGGCCCCAGAAACCAAACCCAGAGCCTCCCATGTGTTAAACCAGAGCCCTACCAATTAAGCTACAGCTGGTGCCAAACTCTCAATGTTGAAGGCAATCTCTTCAGTTGATTGTAGACATAATCTGCCACAGGTACAATCAAATACTAATGATTTTAGCCCATACAAGTCCTCAAGGTAACAATTACACTGGTGCTTCTGTGAACAAATATCTGGGCACCATCACCTGACTATGTTGACTCTTTTCCAAAATCCTATTTATTAAGAGTTACTGTTTATAGTTGATAGAAGAAGTAATATTTAATTAGAGGAAGCTAGAATTAGAAGAACAAGCAGCAAAAATCAAAATGTATGTATCCAGAAGTCTGCACAAACTTACCATTGCTATGTTGCTTTTCACTAAGACACACATAAGAGGGTGAAACTGCACAAGGCTAGACAAAAGAAAGAGATCTGTAAACTGGACACTTCCCAAAGCTCACAGAGAACTGGGAGATGTCTGAATTCTGACAAGTCAGATTTGCAAGTGCTCACTGAATAAACATGCATTCAGTAGAGGCCTCCCAAATACCATATGTAAACTTTAGGATTAAAATAATATATAGTAAAAGATGCTGTAAACTAAAAACTAGCAAAGCTTAAAACCAATTCTCAAATTCACCAAGGTCATCCTCCAGTAACTTAACTGAATAATAGAACAATGTGCAATATGCTTTAAAGGAAGACAACTAACTCTCAGCTTCTGACAAGATACTATTAGCAGAATCCACATCCAATTAAACATTATAAGACATGTGAAGAGCATAAAAATCTATTAACCATAACCAGGAGAAATATTTGTCAATAGAAAAATCAGAGAGAGGACAAAGATGATGAATTTATCAAAGACTTTAAGAGAACTATACTCAAGTTTACTTGAGTAAATATACTCAAGGATTTTAATGAAAACATGAACAAAATAGGTGCAGAAATTGACAGAATAAAATGTAGAAAGTAATTAAACTCTAACAACTTTTACCTGAAATAAAAATGAACTGATTGTGAAAAGTATAGATTAGATACTAAACAAGTGGGATTATTAATTGAAGATAGAACAAGAGAAACTATTCAACCTGAAGAAACTATGGTTCTAGAGGTGACTCTCAGACTTTGAAACCTAACGGAGTATGACCTGCAGGTTTTCAGAACTATTTGTGAACAGTGACCCTCCTTCCCATCCAATTTCTCCCTAGCTAATGGCAATGCTTATTATATGCCTGTCCCTCCTTTGTATAATGGAGGCAGTTATCTTATTTTTTAAGTTTCACAGTTCTACAGTCAGAGGGGAATTTTTGCTCTGGGACAGACTATATGCCTGTAATTGATTTTGATGAGGTTTTATACTTAAAACTGATACTAAGATGATTTTAGGCATTTGAAATATTGTGGTGTGATGAATGCATTTTGAATATGGAAAGAACATGTATTTCTGAAGTCCAAATGGTGGTATGTGACAGTTTGAGTTTTTGTGGACCTGAGAAAATCATGTCCTTAGGGCTAATCCTTTCCTAAGCATGTAAACCTATTGTAGGTGGGATCTTTTGATTAAATTTCTTCAGTTAAGGGATGTTTTAGTCAGCCAGAGGAGTGCTGATACAAAATACCAGAAATCTGTTGGTTTTTATAAAGGGTATTTATTTGGGGTAGAAGTTACAGTTCTTTTGGATGTGGTTATCCAATTCTCCTAGCACCATTTTTTGAATAGGCTGTTCTGGCCCAGCTGGGAGGGCTTGATAGCCTTGTCAAGTATCACTTGACCTTTATATGTGAAGGTCTATTTATGAGTTCTAAATTCAGATCTATCTTTATGCCAGTCCATGCTCTTTTTACCACTGTAGCTAATAATGTGCTTTAATTTTTGGAAGTGAGAGTCCTCCAATTTCATTTTTTTTTTAAAGATTTATTTATTATTTATTACATATCCCCCCCCCTTTCTGCTTGCTCTCGCCGTGTGTCCATTCTTCTGTGTTTTTCTATGTCTGCTTCTTGTCTCCCCCCATCCCCGCGGCAACGCGCCGAGTTGGCCCTCCACGGCGGTTGCTCGTTCCGTTCCAGGGTGGCTCCATTCC
>PVKH010015233.1:0-16171 GCA_004027955.1 Chaetophractus vellerosus | reverse complement strand
TGAAGTTCTAATCTAGACCAAGATCCTGTGTTAATCTACCCATTTCTCAAATGGACAGCCTACTCATAAAAAGCAGATATTACTAAATTTTCCTTGTTTTATTTGTTCCTTATCTCAAACCCTAACAAAAGAGGAAAAATAATTTTCTGTTACAAGTATGTAAATGCCTATTATTCCTGAGAAATTTTCCATTTAATAACAACCATAAAATAGCTTGTATTTTTATTGTTAATATTTCATTATTCATTAATCCATCCAGGCCATGGATTGGGTCTCAAATACCTGAATATTTTATGAAGCATTTTGACACAGTTTCTTATCATTGGCCTTTTTATGTCATGGCAAAGTAGAGAAGGCAATAGACTTGTCTTCAAAGTGAAGGGGTAAGTTTACCAAAGCCAAATTAAGGCATCAGCAAGGATGCTTTCTTACCAACGTCACTTGCCCCGTGTTGAAGCAAGATGTCTGCCTATTTCTGTGAGGTTTTTCCTTCCCCTCCTGGCTTCCTCTGGGTCCCTCTTTCTCTTGGCATAAGGCTTGTTTCTTTCCAGGCCTTCTATATCAGCCTCGATTGGTTTGCTTTCTTCCAAATCTCAGCTGTAACCTATCAGGCAAAATGACTCCCCTCTCCTCAGGGCTTCAGCTGTTTGAGCCTTTTATTTTCTGTCAGGCCAGATCAAAAATGACAGAGCTATCTCTTCCCTCTTTGTGTCTTCTTGAGTGAGTTTCCATTTATATCAGACCCAGCAAAGGGGCGAGGACTCAGTCTGAGTCACGCCCACTGACATAGTCAAATCAAAAGTCCTACTCTTATCAGGTAATCTCATCAAAGACACCTCAGCAGAATTTAGTGCAATCAAAGGGTATCACACCCAGGAGACTAGATTAGTTTACAAACATAATCTTTCTCTTTGGGATTCATAAAATCATCTTAAACCGCCACAATGAGCATGGAGAAATCAGGCAACACAATCACATGGATTTGTAAAATATTCATATAGTGTTTAGTTACATACTCTTTTTAAAATGCCAGTCTATTTTTATCAACCAACTTCTTAATTTCTCCACAAAATCTAACACAGGACTAAGAATTTTTTTTTTAACTGCTGAAAAGTTTTGTTAGTTGACTGAAAGCAAATTAATTCGATATTTTTCAGAGCATTTGATAACTGCTATCTTAAGATAAGTAATTTTGGTCTTTTTCTCAGTAAACTAATTTTTTCTTTAATGCTGTGATGGTTAGGAATAGTGCCCAGTTATTTGGTCAAGTGAGCACTGGGCTAATTTTAATACAAGGGCATTTCATCAACTTTAATCATCAGTAAATTGATTGCATAGATGGCTGGTTACATCTATAATCAGCTGAAGAGAATGCAGCAATGAGTAATATCTCACCCAATCAGTTGAAGGCCTTAAAAGGGGAAATGATTTCAGCATTTAGAGAGAGAATTCCCATCTCTACTTCAGACAGACAGCGTCTCCTGGGGAACTCATCAAGGACCTTCATCGGAGCCCCTGGTTTGCAGCCTGCCCTACCGAATTTGGACTTGTGCATCCCCCCGATGATGTGAGACAATTTTATAAAATCTCCTACTATTTACAGATACCTCCTGTTGGTTCTGTTTTCCTAGAGAACCCTGACTAATACAAATGGTTTTGAATTATTTTCTCAGTTAAATATAACTATTTAGTCTCCTTTCTTCCCTTCCTCCCTCCTTTTCCCACCACCCATGCATGGATCTCCTTTTAAAACTATTTTCTATTCTTGTTCTTGAAAAAAATATCAAAACAACAATAACAAAATGACACAGATTAAAAAACAGAAAGTAGTAGTTCCACTTTCAGTGATCTAGGAAACAGCTTCAAATCTGACTCTCTTCAAATTCTTTGAGATGATACACTTTTCTCCAAGGTTTCTGTCACTCCAATTACACTCTTTTGGTTAGAAATATTTCTTGAAGTGTATTCCCAATTCTATATCCCCACCTGCCTTAGCTTCTTCATCTTCGGGGAGATGAAATTGTTAACAAGGCAGTTAAAAATGATATAAGTTGTTTTAGTGATCATCAGTAAGAATTCCATCTAATCACTTTGAAGTTGAAGTCTTCCATTATTGTTATATTTGGGCTGTATTTGGTCAGCTTGTTTATATCAATTTTGTAACATTATCAGGGATGCAACATTCCATTATATATTATTTGGCCACAGAAAACAAGGCTACACTTTCACAGTATTGTCTATCCTTTTCTATCCCTGCTTATAAACTTTCCATTATGGATCTACCATCAAGACTGTGAATAAACCACTAGTGCAAGGTGTTAATAATAGGGGTTGTATATGGTAACTCTGTATTTTCTGGATGATTTTTCTGTAAACCTACAACTTCTCTGCTGAAAAAAATTATAATTAAACACTCTAAATATATACCATTCTCAAAATCTTATGCTATTCTGCTTCCCCATTTCAAGTTCTTATTTCCTATTTATCTTGTTTATTTTGGTTTGATTTATCCAGGGCATGTTGTTCTATTAGTAACTATCAATCCTAAATCTTTTATTTATAAATGTTAGGGAATTCAATGAGAAATATCTATTATTTTTTCTTTATTAAAACAATATAATGTCAAAATAATTTAAACTCACATTATAGTTATCAGCAGAGGCAAAAAAATTGCTTCTGAATCCTTTATTCTTTTCTTTTGTATGAATCACTAAATACTTTCTAACATGGTCATTTGTTTTCCATTCTTATTGCTCCTGCATCATAGCTTCTCTCTCCATAATTATTTGGAAGGTTTTTACATCATTGCAGCTGACTTCTGAAGAAATGTGCATATAATATGACTCCAGTCTGGCGCAAGACCCCATTGTTTCTGGGCCATAGTTCTTATGCATTCTTGGCAATTATAACCCTATGATTCCAGAAACTGGGCAAAACCATTTGGCTTTGTCATTCAACTTCCTGTAGATTTTGAAGTTGGGGATTGCCTTCCTGTTGATCTCTATATCACTATTTGCAGTTGCTAAACAGATTATTTCAGATGGCCACTAAATTTTCTTTTAATTCTTCTCCCCAAATTTAGTACAACCTGAAGACAGGTCTTGTGTTACTTAAAATCATATTATATTTATATATATATTTAAGTCCCAGTGAAATATGGACTAGTAGTCTTTGGGTAAATAATTTATATTACTGATCCTTGATTTCTTCATGTATAAAATGAGGATTTGAAAACAAACATTTCCTACCAATAAAATGAACAGGAGCCATAAGCTAGATTTATTACAATTTTTTGCAAAATTCCATTATGTTTTTAATAAATGTTTCTATAATAGTTTTATTGAGTTAGAATATATGTATTATAAAATTCACCCCTTTAAAATACACAGTTTAGTCATTTTAGTATAAATTCATAGTTATCAACCATCACCACTATCTAATCTTAGACCATTGTATTACTTCAAAAAGTAACTCCAGGGGAGCAGGTGTAGGTCCCCTGGAGTTTCTTTTTTATAGGTTTGACATTTATCTTTAGATCTACAATCATTCTTTTGCATGTGGATATACAGTGAACCCATCAAAATTTGAATAAAAGACTACTCTTGCCCCAGTGCATTGTCTTGGCACCCTTGTCAAAACACAATTGATTTTAAATGTATGTGCTTACTTATGGACTCACAATTCTAGTCCACTGATCTATATGTCTATCCTATGCCAGTACCACACTTTGATTACTGTAGCTTTGTAATAAGTTAAAATTGGGAAGTGTAAATCCTCCAAATGTGTTCTTCTTCAAAAGTGTTTTGGCTATTCTAGGTCCATTAATTGTTGTTTTAAAATGTGGTAAACATCCTGCTAGGACCATGAGTTCTAGTTTGTTTGTTAAATTTGCATTTTCTGCAGTTACTACTCTTCTACCTTTCAAGAATTCTTGAAATTTACAAATTTTCTGCATTATGTGTACACAATAGGTATTGTCTTAGTTTTCAAGCAGCACAGTATTGGCTTTATAGAATTGAAGATTTCCGTGCTTGATTCACTGTATCAAGATTTGTCTGAGCGCCACCAAGCATATGTTGTTATTTTAGATCACCTACAATCATGATTTAGGATTTTTTGCCTTAGTAGAAATAAAGAGTAAGAAGAGAAACCAACCTGTTAGACTCTACTTATGATGTTATAGCTTCATACTGATGGTCTAGTTTCAGACATCTTGGTAAAACACTATAAAAAAAATAATACCTTGGGGGCCGGCTGTAGCCTAGTGGATAGGGCGCTGGTACACCACATGGCAGGCCCCGGGTTCGGTTCCCAGGGACCTCTCTGAGTGGGGCAGACCACCTGGAGGGGGCAGGCCGCCATGGGCGGGGCAGAGCCACCGTGGGCAGGGCAAAAAGCCACCACGGGCAGGGCAAAACCGCCACGGGCAAGGCAAGTCGCCCACGAGCAGAACAGAGCTGCCCACGAGCAGAGCAGAGTCGCCCACCAGCGGGGCAAGCCACCTGTGAGTGGGGAAGGCCGCTGCTCACTGGTGAACTGACTCGGTGCGTCGCCGCAATGGGGGGAGACAAAAGCAAACACAGAAGAATGCAAAAAAAAAAATGAACACAGCAAGAACAAGCAGAAAGGGGGGGGGGATATGAAAAAAAAATAATACCTTTCTCCCTGGAAAGATGGAGAATTTATTGTTATTATGAATTTTAATTAGTTTAATTTTGTTTTAAAATTAACTGAATTATGTAAAAATTTGCCTAAATTGATGTTTGTGTTTTTACTAAACTCCCATTAATTAGACGATCTGCAGGTGCTGAAAGTTGGGAAATGTTGTCCTGGAGATTGAAGGCAATAATTTAAAAACAATAAAAATTCTATTTTCTAGGAGAAATTTTGTGGCCCAGATACCATGTGATATTTTACAGTGACGTGACCTGAAAACTCTTTTCTGTGATTCTTGAAGATAAAATGACCATGGCAAAGATAAATATTCCATAATAGCTCCTATGTAGATATATTTTGCCTTTGTTTCTGTTGTTCTGATTGCTGTTAGAGGACTTTTACTATCTTTAATAACTCAAAATTGATTTTTCTAAATGAAATGCATCACAGAAAGAATGTCTGGTGAATAATTTTAATAACACTTTACGGAGTTAACTTGGGACAAGCAGTTCTCTAACACTTATTTGCCCTTGAGATTAAGAAGAAATCATATCTCTAGTGATCATAATAAGGAACTAATTTAACTGAGTTCAAGTTAGCTGTGAACAAATGGATTAACAAGCACCTCATTAAAATTTTAATTTACATTTCATTTATCACATTTAATAGAATCAGCTCTGTTGTTCAAGGGTGGGGGAAAGCATTAATTTTCAAGGATAAATTTGGATACCATTAATTTTAAATGTTTTCATTGCTGGTTTTCATAGTTACCATAATTATGTACCCTATGTAGCATGGAAATATAAGATGCACAACATAAAATTTTGCTCCTAAAGACCATTTAATTATCCAACAAATTAAAAATATTTATGTTTGTATAGCTTGTGAATTGTCTAGACATTATAAGAATGCTTAATTAAGGTAATTTAAGAAATTTGGTCTTTTCAGGTTATAACTTAGACAATTAAATGTTTTTGTTTCTGGAGGGGTAGTCTAGATTTCCACTGATAATATTTTAACTTATATCTTTTATTGCTCACATAGCTTTTTTCCTTTGTCCCTTAAGTATTTCTGTTTTTTGCATATGACAATATTCTCATTATATATTTTTTGATTTGTGTATTATTGGTAAAGTACATTGGCAAAATAAGAAAATTACAGTGTTATCAGGAAATTATTCTATATATGATAATATTTACTATACTACCAATGGACAGGGACTAATGAAAACATGTTGCACTACACAGGTGTTAACTTTAAGAAGGGAAAAGAAACACTTGGTGTCATTGTGCATATTAAAACTGTTTTACTTAAAATCTTGCCTCTAAAGCAAAGCACTCAAATACTTGAATAGAAGGACTATTCTTACCTTTTACTCTTTGATCTATCTTTAAAATTGACTTACAATTATAATGCTGAACTTTGTTGGTTCATATGAAATAACTGATGGCTTTGATCCATTTTTCTAATGGCAATCAGGAGGACTTGATATACTTGAAGTCACAACTTTAATCACCTCACAGATTTCTGAATAAATATATTTATATGTGTGTGTATGTATATATATATATTCTGTATATATATATATATTCTGTTTTCAGAATTGGTATCCTGTTAATTTTTCAGGTTATATCATCAAAATAGTAAGAAGTAATATTTCCTTAAAATGAGACAAATGATCTAATTTTAGTGCCAGCTACTGTTAATATTAGGCACTCAGATATAGTTTATAATGCTTAGTAATTACAGCAATCTTTTTCCTCTTGAACTAATTATTTCCAGAAAAAGAAGTAAAAGTTTGAAGAATGAGCATAAAAGGCAGCCATATTGGATCTTTTTTGTAAAGCAAATAGCTTTCAAATCATTCCATTAGCTGTCATCAGAGTATGAAAAGAATTAATCAAGAATGACATCAATTTTAAATGACAAAATTTAAACTTTACAAGAAAAACAATCCCATCATAGAGAGAAAAAATTTAAGGGTACTGTCCCTGATTCCATAAAAGGATTTCACCTTTTCCCAGTGCACCTGAATTTATGATATAGAGTATTATATACAAGATATTGGTTTTAAATTTTTCTTGTACACTTATTGCAAAAAACTCGTCTTTTTAATATACTAGTTAAAGTGAATCAATACATTCCTAAGTATTTCATATTTTCCTGAGTTATTCTTCTTCTTTTTTTAACAGTATCTTGTTAGCTTATTTTCTTGATGTTGGCTATTTTTCGGAATAATATTTGAAATTGTCACAATCATAACACACAATCAAAGCAAATATTACTTGAAACCTAAAAGTGGGGTAAAAGTTGGGAAGGACATATGAAAAAAGGCCTTTTCAAGATGGCTTTTGGTAATTTAAATTTAATATCATTTATTGTGCCATTGTTTTTGAGTATCTACTAAAAATAAAGTGTTATATCTACTTAGGAGCGCTTCAAGTGTGCATCATCTTTTTAGCTTCTATTTGATCATTGTTAACAATGTGATATACATAGGGGTAAATATGACCTCCATTCTATAAAGAGTTAACAATGGCTAGAGTGATGAGGAAGGCAGGCTTAGAACCTGGGACTCTAACAGCTTCCCCAGCGCCCTTCTCACTATTTTACATCTCCCATCTTATTATGTTCTGCAAAGCACTATGAGCCTTAAACTCTGCAAGAGGTGAGTAGGAGAAACAAATTAAAGCTACTTTCCTTCTCCAATTTGTTTGCTTGGAATACATCAGTGAACAAAACAAACTCCCTGTCTGTGAAGTGCATATTGCAATGTTATCAGGAACATTATTCTATATATGATAATATTTACTATACTATAAGATAGCAGAGGAAACCTGGCAATCAATAATAAATATAAAAATAAATGAATGGATGGAAGAATGAGTTAATAAGTAAGTAAATGCATACATAAAAATAGTTTTTAGAAAGTAATAAGTTCTATAGAAACAAAGGAAACCAGGTCTTGGGTATTCGGTTGCTCTAGGGTTAAGATTCAGGAACATATTGCCTTTGTAAAGTTTACTTTTTTTGTTTACAAAGATGTGTCAATCTCTATATGCTTCACTATGATACATATGCACACACATATATCTACATACATAAACCAATGTACACATAAAGATAATTTATGACATTTAAAGATAAATTATATATATACACGTGTTTGCATGTATGTCATTATATATTACTTACAAGTAGTTCTAATAATTTTCAATAACAGGCCCCTATTTATTTCCCCAAAGTTATTGTATTTGCTAGCCATATACTTTATGCTTAGTATCGTATTATGTGATGTAAGAGCATTGGTTGACAGTTGAAACTTAATGCTTGATCTTGACTCTTACCCATAAGAAAATGTGAACAAGATTATAGCCTGATTAATCCTCTGAAACTGAATGCAAATTTTTGTAGATGGAATTTGTATTAAATAATAATAATGATTATGATAATAACCATTATCTTAAGTGCCAAATTTGTGTCGAGTTCATAGTTATGTATCTGTAATATATACATCTCTCTTTCTCTCTCTCTCTCTCTCTCAATCATTTATCTAGCTACATATTCTCTTCATAATAACCATGGAGGGCAGGTATTATTTTTGTTTTTTCAGAGGATACACAACTGAGTTGCAAGAGAATATGTAACTTGTTTAAATCCATCTAGCTTGAAAGTGGCAAAGCAGTAATGGACCAAAAACCCTGAGCTTCCCTGCAAATTCTATTCCCATAGCTCTCATGAAACAGGCTAAAGGAGTAAGCTGTCATTTTCCAACTGAAGCCTGAATCAGAGAGAATAATTTTAATTCCAGAGAAGTCATATTTCATTTTCATAGAATCAGGAGACTCTAAGTTAGTGCACCATTCTCCTTGACTGAATATTTTGGCCCACTTTCCTAGACACATGATATATAATACATGTTGATATGACTATTGTAACCTTGTCATACTGAGACACACCCTAATTAAAATGTTATCCAGAAATAGTCATAAATTCTCTTGACCATTTGACTCTGTCAAAATTATTAAAAACACACAATATCCTTAAAAACAAGTAAACAAGAACATTGTGAAGGATCTGAGATTTGACTCTACTTGCAAACTAACAGTTTAGTCTACTGCAGTTTCATATATACTCACAGAAGCCCTTTAGACACCTGGGTAAGAGACAAAGAAATTTATTACCCTTAGCACAGCAAGCAGCATGGGCATTGGCATATTGGCATCAGTTTTCCTCGCTCCCAATTTCCATGGGGCAATACGAATGGGCAGAAGTTTGTGTTACAGGAGATTTAGAAAGGAAACCTGAGCTTAGCGAATCCATATAAAGATAATGGGCGGTATAATGGTCCCTTTGCTCTGAAAGGCAGCATATCACTTTCTTTCAGAACTGTAAGCAAACCTGCCTTTTGCTCTGAAAAGAGAGACTATATCTTCCAAGGCTGTTTGCTATACAAACATCCTTGAAAGGATAGTCCAGAACAAAGAGACTTGGAACAAAGGGCAGTTAATACCTTACTTCACAAGACATGCAAAAATGTGAGAGTCCCATGGAGAACTGTCTTCAACCAACTCTAAAGTTCATCCTTCTTTGCAAATGTTGGACCTTTTGCTGGGAACTTTTTCCACTTTAATTGCTTGGTATACTATGCCACTTAGTCAGCGACCTTGCTTAGAAACACGCATTTTGATCTTATGCTGTGGGTATGATTATCAGATGAATCATAAATTCTGGTATGACATGATCACCAAGTTAAAGTAGGGGCAACTCTTATTTCTCTTCAATTATGTATAATTATCCTTGGAAAATTGTATTGAAAGACTAATTGTACATTGGTGTGTCACTTAATTACATATCAGTAGTGACATGAAAAATTCAAAATATTCTATAAATGTTCCTTTTTTAAAAAAGCGAAGACATTTCTCACCCTAGTATTACCAAAATGAAGAGTTGTGGATCATCAAGTTTCTTATATGTAAACTCAGTTTGCTGTTACCCAAACCAAGTAACTGAGCTTTGATAAAGCTTCCAATTTCTCTCTTTGGTAAGTTATGGGGAACCACTAGTGTCCTCGGTTACTCCACTCTAGGGCTCCTTCTTGGGCTCAGATGCAGTTCTTGAAAGCTTCTTTCTTCCATGGAGGGAGCTTCAGGGACTCAACATGTTTTCTCTCCTTCTCTGTACCTATACACTCATCCATTTCATCCCTTGATTGTTTTTAATTTAACTTTTTAAATTAAAGCCTCATTGTAGAACATAAAGCAATCTCCCTAACTCTCCTCTTCTTAGCTGCTTTGGAAAGCAAGCTCAGAAATGTTTTTCTGTTGAAGGACTTTTTTTTTTATTAGGGAAGTTGTAGGTTTACAGAAAAGTTGTCCAAAATTATATAAAATTCAGAGTCCCCATATACCGCCGTATTATTAACACCTTGCATTAGTGTGGTATATTTGATACAATGCATGAAAGAACATTTTTATAATTAGACTATAATAACAAGTACAATTATAGTCCATCATTTACAAAAGAGTTCACTGTGCTGTATAGTCCTATGTTGTTGTTTTTTTAAATTTTATTCTAATAACATATATAACCTAAATTTCCCCCTTTAACCAATTTCACCTATATAATTCAGTGCCGTTAATTACATTCACAATGTTGTACTACCATCACCACCATCCCTTACCAAAACTTTACCATCAACCCAAATAGAAACACTTTAAAACTCAAGCATTAACTCCCCATTCCCTAGCCCCAACCTGGACCTATATTCTGGTAACCCATATTCTAATTCCATGAGTTTGTTTATTATAGTTAGGTCATATCTGTGAGATCATACAATGTGTCCTTTTGTGTCTGGCTTAGTCCACTCAGCATAATGTCCACAAGTTTCATCCATGTTGTGGCATTCATAAAGACTTCATTCCTTTTTACAGCTGAATTAATATTCTATTGTATGTATATACCACATTTTGTTTATCCATTCATCCGTAGATGGGCACTTGGCTTGCTTTCATCTTTCAGCAATTGTGAATAATGCTGCTATGAACATCCGTGTGCAAATATCTGTTTGAGTCCCTGCTTTCAGTTCTTCTGGATATGTACCTAGTAGCAGGATTGCTGGGTTATATGGTAATTCTATCCTTAGCTTTCTGAGGAACTGCCAAACTATCTTCCACAGCAGTTGTACCACTTTACATTCCTACCAGCAATGAATGAATGTTCCTATTTCTCCACATCCTTTCCAATACTTGCAATTTTCCTATCCATGAACACAGACTGCCTTACCATTTATTTAGGTCTTTAATTTCTTTCAGGAGTTTTTTTTAGTTTTCAGTGTACAAGTCCTTCACCTCTTTGGTTAAATTTGTTCCTAGTTATTTTATTCTTTTAGGAAATGTTGTGAATAGAATTGATTTTTTAATTTCCATTTCAAAATATTCTTTCTATGTTCTTAAACACAGATGACTTTGTGTGTTAATCTCATTGCCTGCAACTTTTTTTTACAGACCAATTTTATTGATACATATTAATAAAGCATACAATTTATCAAAAGTGTGCAATCAATGGTATTTGGTATAACCACATAGTTGTGTGTTCATCACTTCAATCATTATTAAAGGATTTACATGATTTCAATAATAATAATAATAAACAAAAAACAGTCCCCAAAGCAGGTTCCTCAGACAGCTTTTGGCTCTTTCTCCGTTGTTTTTGTGAGAGCATTCAGCTCTGCCTGTTTGCCATCTTCCCACAATCCTCTGCAACTTTGATAAACTCACTCTATCTTTAGTAGTTTTCTAGGGGTTTCTTATGGATTTTCCATATGAAGGATCATGCATGTCATCTGTGATAAGATAGTTTTACTTCTTCCGTTCCAGTTTGAATCCTTTTATTTATTTCTCTTGCTAATGGCTTTGGCAAGGACTTTCAGTGCAATGTTGAAAAACAGTGGTGGAAGCAGGCATCCTTGTCTTGTTCTGACTTCACGGGGAAGGCTTTCGTTCTTTCCCCATTGAGTATGATGCTAGCTGTGGGCTTTTCATATATTTCCTTTATCATGTTACCTTCTATTTCTATTTTCCTGAATGTTTTTATCATGAAAGGGTGCTGGGTTTTGTCACATGTCTTTTCTGCATCAATTGAGATGATCGTGTGATTTTTTTCCCCCTTCATTCTTTTAATGTGGTGTATCACAATGATTGATTTTCTTATGTTGAACCACCATTCCTGGCCTGAAGATTAATAAAAGAAGGCTAGGCACCTATTTGCTCTCAAATGGAAAAGTTGAATTACTGACAACATCTTGACTAGGTAAAGCTAAATTATCCAGGCTTTAATCCAGCCAAGACATTATCATCTTTAGCTCAATATTTCTTAACAAAAACATATTTCAATCTAAAGGATTTTGGATATAAAATATTTACGTAAGAAAAGCATTGTAGGAATATTTCCTAGAAATCTGGTAAGAAAAGATCACCCATGAATAATTGTACATTCACTTTTTCAATGGCCACTCTACCTTGCGAGAACTCTAAGTAGAAATCAAATAGAGAGAAAAAATTAGACTGCATAAAAACAGAGGAGCAATTATACTAGAGCAATTTCTCATTATATGTTGGATTTTATGACTACTTAGAAAGAAACTATGGTATTATAATTTTATTTAAAGCCATCTGTTACATTCTGCATATGTTTTAGGATATACAAAGAAAATAATATCAAGTTAATAGCCACCTTGACAAAATCTTTAGAAAACCAGAGGTTAGAGGAGATGCAATATACAGCATTTAAAGTTAGACTTGTAGAACTTGGTTTCTATATGAAAAAAAACCAAACAGGTATGTTTTAATAATTATTCAATTTAAACTCATTTTGGTAAAATGAAATTCTTGACATTGTTACGGTACAAAGCTAAGAAAATATGCTCCCTGAACTGAAGAAACGTTTACATTTTGGGAGTGGGGCTGACTTTTCAGTTTTAGAGGCACTAATTTGGAGCTGAGACCAAGGCTTTATTTGTAACATGGCTGATGCCACATATGGGCTAAGAAGATCCAACCATAGCCAAATGCATCAGTCATTAGTTGCTTTGCTCTACAGTTAAGCCTGTCTTCCAGTGGTCTTGTTTAGACCAAATGGATTTCCATATGATGGTCAGAAAGGCTAGACAGAGACATGTGGGCACCCATGGGCCTCAGCCAGACCAATCTTATTTAAATAATTGTTCAACATTTGATCATCAGACATGCTGAAGAAATGCATCTTGTGGGGGAGAAATGTCAAGTGAGATGACCACTTGTAGCAGTGATCAGCACTTCCTCTTCTTTCTCCAGCAAATCATCTCTGACTGAATTGTGTCCTCCACTCATCCCGCAAATGAGACCAGCAAGAGATTTGTGGCCACCATTTCTTATTTGGACATGCTCCTTGGTTGGGGAAGGATTGTTGTATACCATTTCTTATTACAGGAAATTAGCCAAATATTCGGTTCTTTTGCTGAGAGAAATTTTTACTAAATAACGTTTTATCTTTCATGTTGTATTTCTAAAAAAGTTTTATCTTCCCTTATAAATCTTCACCAGAATATAGTCTGATTAGCATTGTCTCTAGTTATCAGTAAGCCAAGGAATATAAAACTTAACCTGTCAACAGGGGCATTCAATTTCTTTGTTTCCCGTGATTCAAGGAGTCTGAAGAAGGGTGGGTAGCAGGGCTACAAATCTCTATGTGTTCCTGAGAAGGCTCTAGATCCCACGATAAGGGTTGTGGGACATGCTAAACCACCTAGTGAGGAAATGGCATTTCCTCTGTTCTCTGTTGTTATAAGTTCTCTGTTGTTATAAGCCTTGTTTAGTTGTACCTTTGCTATTACACACTTGTAATAGAAGGAGTAATTATTCAAGGGAGAAAGTTTTAATACAGAGTCTTGTTTTGAAGATTAAATATGGCTAAAGTTTTAATATATTAAGCATCATACAAGTAGAATTGAACAGCTGGGCATTGCTTAGTTACTCAAAAGAAGCAGCCAGGATTTCAAGACTGAGATCTTCATTCAGCTTCATATAATTTATTTCAACATGGATAAGGTTCATGCTATAGCTATAGCTATATTTGTATCCACTTTGAGTTATTTTAGGAACATGGTCTGGACTAATTGTTTATATATATATATATCATATCTTATTATATCATGTATCATATGTATGTATTTATCTATGTATCCACCCACTAGTATTCCCACTTTACACTTAAGAAATTAAAATTCAGAATTAGTAAGTAGCATTTAGTGACTAGAAGAGTTATAATTAAGCTAAATTATCTTTCAATTCAGAGTCCTATCCCTCCCAGCCTCCCCCCTCCCATCAACTTCCACATGAAGGCAAATGCCAAAAAATATACCTGGTAAAATAATAATATGACCTTTAAAATTGACATTTAAGAGTATTTCTAAATGATTTGTTACACAATTTGAGATTATATATTTTCTTTTAAGGCAAACTTGATGTTATCCTCCTTTCTTACTAGGCTTAAAATTCCCATTATTTGACATACTGAGTGGCAAATTATAGTGGGAAGAAGAGGAAGGAGACTTATTAAATCCAAAAGGCACAAATATTAAGCTAGAAGGGAACAGGGAGGAATTGAAGAGAATCCTTGATTACTTCTCAAGTTAGCATGGTTGGTAACATAAATTTTACATGTAAGATAATGTGTCACTTCAAGATATTCTGAGAGTCTGACCTAGCCAAGAGGCAAAGGGAAAAATGAATTTGCAGGGATATTGGGTAGAATAAAGACAAAGTAAGGAACTCTGGCCTGAGAGGTAAGTCTCTGGGCTTAGGACATCTGGACTAAGTACTGAAAGAGGACAACACCGGGCGATGTGAAATCAAGAAATAACTCTTTTTTATTTTACACCTATGTATAGGGCCAATTTTCTTGTTACTTAAGGAATATAAGCCATTTAGAGACTACTTTAGAATTTTCAAAATTAAAGATAAATTATGGGATAAAGTTATATAAAATTGGATTACAGTGTCCACAACTAATAAAGTTCTCTATGCTTTCTTGGAGAGTGGCCCTGGTAGTCAGATGTATAGATATAGCATCACTTCATCATTTATTCATTCATTCTAAAATATTTAATGGGTTCCTATTTGATATCAGACATTATAGTAGGTGTAGGAGATTAGCAGTAACAAGATATCCGTGATCACCTCCCTCATGGAGCTCCTCTTGTTTTCTCTGCACTATGAAGTCCCCTGATCAGAGCCTACTAGCACTCTTTTCAGTGTGCATCTCCCCAGTCCCTGCCTTTATTCCTATGCATCTAATGCAATTCAGACTCCTAGGAATCCCAATACCTTTTTCCAAATCATGTTGATTTTAGTGTGAGGAACACCATAACACCTACAGTCCAGATGACACAATGCCACCATCTTCTGAAAAAAAGAAATAACTTCCACTTTGATAGCCATATGAGCAGGGGGACAGAATCCAATTTTATAGGTGACAAAATCAGAGTAGGAAGCTCTCTCTGTGTGTCTATGGGTATTCAGAATTAATCATTGAAAACAAAATATTGTAAGGCCTAAATATCAGAGTGTTTTTTTTAAACAAAATTTTACTGTGGGAATATATATATATATAATTTTCTATTTTAACCATTTTGACATATACTGCTCAGTGGCATTGATTACATTTAGTGTTGTGCTACCATAACCACCATCCATTAACAGAACTTTTTATCATCCCAAGCAGGAACTCTGCACTCATTTAGCAATACCTCCCCATTCCCTCTCCCCTCCCACCCCTGGTAACCTGTATTCTACTTTCTATCTCTATGACTTTGCGTCTGTCCGTGGACACTTGGGTTGTTTCTGCCTTTTGGCTATTGTAAATAATGCTGCTAGGAACATTGGCATGCAAAAATCTGTTTGAGTCCCTGTTTTCAATTATTTTTAAAGTGAATTGAGGATGGAAATGGATAAATCCAAGCTGAGGGTAAGTCACTTTTGAATATTAGGCTTGTAACAAACTGACAGCCAATCAGATGAAAATGGGAAGCCAGATTGAAATAATGAAGTCAATAGGATGTGTAGAAACTAAAGAAGGGTAAAACTGTGGCAAAATGCTTTGCTGAGATCAGTGGCAACAACTGGGCTTTCTCTCAGAAAGCCAAGTTCCATGAATTAGGCTCTCTGTTGAGTATGACTTAAATTTTTATTTGATGTTTAACATTGTATCCCAGATGTCAACTGCAGTCATATTCTTGCTTCTTAATACCAGTAAGATTAATTCACTTACCCACTTCACTCCATTCCCATGTCATGTGGAAATGCAAGGCCCTCTCCAAGATGATTGTGCATTTCTTGAGGCTTAGAGTCTCACCGTTTTTTCTACCTCTAAACTCCTTTACTGGGTGTACCAGCTCTGTTTTGCACAACACACATTCAGAGAGGAAACTCAGCATTTTCTCCAATCTACCTAAGAAACCCACCGGAATGTAACTTTC
>PVKH010015232.1:0-16156 GCA_004027955.1 Chaetophractus vellerosus | reverse complement strand
AAGCTGGCATCAGCTTACGCCCCTCTTGTTCCATTTACCGGCTCTAATTTGGACACGTTACTTAATCTTGTATTAAGTAATCTCAGTAGGCCTCAGCTTCCTCATCTAGAAGATGGGGACACTTACGTGCCACATGCAGGGCTGTTGTGAGGGTAAAAGCAGATAATGTTGAAAAGCATCTAGCACAAATTTTGGAAAGAGTCGACCTGCAATAAGTGATAGCTATTATTCTTATACATATTCCTTAGTAGGTGGCTAAACCCCTAGTAATAAACTCACATTCTGGTGGAGGTTTGCCTTTTAAAGTGTCATTACAGACATTACCTCATTTGATCTTCAAAACCAACCCAGTGAGGTAGAGCAAAGATGACTATGCTTATTTTACCAGTGAGTGGTCAAGGGCCTTGCCTAAATGACACATGCAACTTGGTGCCTAGAATCCAGGCCTTCTCATTCCGGGAACACAGGCGTTCCAGTCCACCTGCTGCTGCAGTGGCTAGTGTTAGCCAGGGTTCCTCGGATTTCTTCATTCATTCAGCAAATAGTCATTGCACTGCAGATATTTGAGCCAGATACTTGTCATGTTTGTGGAATCCCTGGTTAAATAGCATAGTGCTTGATATATGGTAGGTGCTCAATAAATACTTGTGAAATGATGAATGGATGAAGTCCGTTTCAGTCCTTTCTCTAGGTAACCCTGCTTCAGGGGGCTAGAACACTTGGTGTAGCCGGCGCCTGGGAGACAAAGGCTGTTAGAAGCCAAGAGCTTTAGAGAGAAGCTGGTACAAGATGAAGCAGGTTACTACGACAACACGGATGAATCTCAGAATTAATTATGCCGAGTGAAAGAAGCCAGACCCAAAAAAAAAAAAAAAAAAAAAAAAAGTACATACTGTGTGATTCCATTTATATAAAATTCTAGAAAACACAAACTAATTTATAGTGGCTGAGAGCAGTTCAGTAGTTTTCCTGGGGATGGGATGGGGAGTGGTGCAGGGAAGGAGGGTTACAAAACAGAACAAGGAAACTTGGGAGTGGTGAATATGTTCCTTATCTGGATTATGGGGATGGTTCACAGGTGTATACATTTGTCAAAATGTATCTAATTGTATACTTTAAATACGTGCAGTTTATTGTATGTCAATTATATCTCGATAAAGCTGTTAAAAGAAGAGGAAGGTTCTCTTTACTTTACTACTGGAGTCATGTATGCCCAGGCCCATAGCAAGGCTGGTTCTCTGTCCCTTAAGTGATCCACATCTTGGCATGCTGGAAGGAGAAAGCACTGGCCTGACAATGGCGAATACCCGCTCGCCCAGCCTACCCACTGCGACGCTGGGAGGATCACCTAAAGCTGCACACGTCAGAGCGCTTTGTGAACCATGAGTGTAGGTCAAAGGGCGGAGGGCAGGGGGCGGCAGGGAAAGAGCACTGACCTTCTGTCTAGCCCAGTCAAGATGACGAACATGACAATGGGACACAGAGACCCTCAGCAGTAGCCGAGTTGTTTGAGCTCTGTCTCTTGGTTAAATGGCCCCCAGACTCCTACTCTACACGTTTTCTTGTGTCCATTAGTTATAATTTTTCAAGGGCTGTGTTCTAGATCCAGCTCTGCCACTCACTCACTGTGAGATCTTGGACAAGTCATTTCTCCACTTTGAGCACCTGTTAAATGTGGGGACTGGACCTGGTGGCCGCCACAGTTCCTTCCGGGTCTCACACTACAGGATTCTATAGTCTTCTTTTCAAACTATTTGCCCTCTTTGATGGCTCCAGATGGAGAGGGAAAGTGTAGCCAGTGGCAGTTCTCTCATCCCTGACCCTCAATGACCTTGAGCTTCAGGTAAATGGTAACCTTTGCCCATCTCCCCACCCCCGACCAACACATACCTACATACATATGTACACACACACACACACACACACACACATGTCATGGATTTGCTCTGCCCCCAAGGCTCTTTACTTCATTTTTCTTGGATGGTTTTTTGTTTTGTTTTGTTTTTCTCTCACAAGCACCAAGTTAACATCTATAACCAGATATCTTTTGACGTTCCTGCACTCAAAATATGTGATGTTAATAGATTAAAAGTCTTACCTCCCAGAAAGCTTGGTCATCGAAATATTTAGCCACAGGTGGTGGTTTCCATATATTGAGATTTAGAAGCACACCTGTTTAAATTTATAATGAAATGTTAAACATTTGAAGCACAGCATTTGTTATCTCAAAATATCATGTGTCAACTATGATCTCTCAGAAGAAATCCTTTCTCTTCCATAGCCAGGACACAGACAAATTGAAGCACTGTCATTCCTTGGCCAACCTAATTAATTTGATAGGCATTTCCTAAAAGAATTGACAGGAGCAAGTATCTCCAAAGGATTTAGATTACCCTGAGTGGTATACAATGGCCACGTATCTGACACCCTTCCCAGGATGGGTAGAAGCGCCCTGTCGGAGGATGCCCCATTTAAAAGTTGATCCATTTACAACACAAGAGCTACCTTGGAGAGCGACTTAAATGAGGCTCCTCGTAGATCAAATAAATACGCCTCACTGTCTTCACTGGCTCCAGTAAACGCCCTTGACCTCAGCTCAAGATTCCACGTGTATAATTAGAAAAGTAGTTTATAACAACGTGCTGTTGTGCCTATTCGCCCTTTTACTGTCCAGTCTCTGCCCAGACAGCCTGGCCTCCTGCGTCCCCCCAGCTTCCCAAAGTCAGCTGGATTTTCCAGGATACACTGAGAACTTACCTTTCCCATGAAGCAGCAAATTGCTCTTGATAGATTTGTATCCATGTTTTTAAACAAAGATTGGGTCTAATCTATTAACAGTAAGATTAACAAGAGTAGGCATGTGCTTAACGAAATTCTCATTTCCCTTTCGTAGAGTGTGCCCTTAGCTGGCAGCACACCTTGTTTAGCTAGAGTTACTCAGGAATGAATGATCTGTCTCCCTACCTGAATTTTCCAGTTAGCTGAGACTTACTCATCACTGATGAAACTCCATCTAAAATACTTTGTTTTCTTGTCTTATGAGCTAATACTGAATGTATGTAGTTTTTTTTTTTTTTAATCATCTAGAGCTGTTGCTAGGAACATTCATTTACAAAATGTGCTGTATGACATGGAGAAGGTATAGAACTATTGAGGGCTGTTGGCTTATTCTCTCAGCAGCCCAAGCTTTTCATATTCTTGCGTGTGATTGTAAGAATTTCTTTTCTACTGTTAGGCTTTCAGCTTTCACTTCTAACTTCATCCAGTAAGCCTTATCCCTAGAAACCCACAGCAGCTCTCTCATCTGCTACTTCTAATCTGCCCGAACTGGGAAAGCCCTAACTATGCTTGCTAGGATTGTTTCTTAAATAAGAAACTCTCTGCAGTCCAAGTTCTTTTCAATCACCAGATCCCTAGTGTTAAAAAAAAATTAACACGTAAAGTTTTGGAAATGGATGGTGGTGAGGGTAGCCCAATATCGTGAGTATATTTAATAGCACTGAATTATATATGTGAATGTGGTTGAAAGGGGAAATTTTAGGTCACATTGACGTTACTAGAATAAAAATAAAAAGATAAAACATGGGACTGTATAACACAGTGAACCTTATTGTAAACAATGGACTACAGTTAAGAGGACAAGTATAAGAATGTTCTTTCATGAATTATAACAAATTCCCGTGCTAATGTGAGCTGTTACTAATAGGGTGGTATAGGGGAAACATAGCTAAGGTAAGCTGTGGAGTCTAGTGACCAATGCCATTGTAATAATCCCTCACCGATCCTAACAAAGGCTCCACACTAATGGGAAGCGTCAACAATAGTGGGATATAGCGGAACGCTGTCTTTTTTACATGATTTTTCTGTAAACCTCCCACTTCTCCAATTTAAAAAAAGGAGGGAAAAAGCATGTAAACAGGAAAGCTTATTGGTCTTAGCTCTTAAAGGAATAATATTAGTGTCTTCCCTCTGTTTTCTTCTCTACTCCAGTGAAACATAAAAGCCCTCTCAGGTGCTTCCCAAGGCAGGGAGCAAGCCAGCGTCCCCTTGTAAACACCTGTGGTAACCGGGAGTGGTGGGAGGGCTGGGGTTGCTGGAGAAAGCACAGAACACCCGGTTCATTTTTAATTTCAAAAAATGGGCGCCTCGTATTGTCATGTGCTGAATCTGACAAAGCTACCTGGCGGGTGCTGCCACAGTGAAGAGAATGTAAACTTAGGGAGGGAGGCATTGTTCTCGTGTATTTCGTTATGTTGTCGGTCAGGCCAACTGGTATGTTAGAACACTCCTAGCCGAAATCACTCTAAAGCTACCCAGGTAACTCCAAAAGTAACTTCGTGAATTTTTTAAAGCTGGAAGGAAGTCAAATCCTTTCAGAGAAGCCAACAGAAGCTCAGAGAGGGTAAAGCGATTTGCCTAGGGTCATCACCAACTCCCTGGGCTCTACTATGCCATTCTGTCTCTTATTTGGCTTCCGTGCCCTGCTTAGGGTCCCCATATGTGGGTGTCCAACCGATAAAGACAGTTGTTTGAACAGGTCTGGACAGAATGCAAATTTCCCTTAGCATATAAGTAACACTGGCAAATTAGTACTTCCAAGATTCTTTGCTCTCCTATCATATTGCAGACACAGAAGCATACTTCACTCCTCTCAAAGAGGAGTGAAATGGCTTCCCAGAATGATCCAGCTCCCTGTTATCTCTCCACCCTCAACCCTTGCCTACTCTCCCCCTTGGTTCCGTCCACTTGAGCCTCACTTGCTGTTCCCCAAGCATGCCTCAGGGCCTTTGCACTTGCTGCTCCCCTACCATGGAGCATTCTTTCCCCCAAATAAATGCACAGCATGTCTCCCTTGTGCTCTTCATTCAGATCTCAGCTTAAAGGTCAACTTCATCAGGTCGGCCTTCCCTGACCACCCCTCTAAAAGAGCACCCACACCCACACACATACACAGACTCCATTTCATTTTTCTTCTGAGCACTTATTCCCATCTCACACACCATATATTTATTTGCCCCCCCCCCATGTCAGCTCCATGAGCTCAGGCAATTTGTTCCGTCCAATTCTCTGTCCCCAGTGCCTAAGAACAGTGCCTGCCTCATAATAGATACTGGATAAATGTTTATTGACTAAAAGAATATTTATGGGTATCTTGAGGAAATAAAAGGTAGGCTTTTTGGTATAAGGGTGTCCTTGACCTTCTGTACAAAAGTGAGAGTGAATTCAGCAGCCCTGGGCTCAAGAGGCTGCAATGTCGCCACTAACCCCTACTTCTAACCTCAGAAAAGTCCCTTCCCTTCCCTGGGCTTCAATTCTGAAATTATGTGATTCTGTGATTTTTTTGTCATTAATCAAAAGTTTGAGCCCTTTTCCTCCTTTGGGTCTGTTCCCAGGGGAGAGGACGGGCATGTACACATCCAGCCACAGGGCAGGGCACTCTGTGGACCCGGACGCGTGCCCTGGGCCACGGCAGAAGGAGGGTGTCTCACACTGACCTGTCAGGAGACCAGACGCCAGCCCCATGGCCACGGGCAGGCTGAGCGCCCCAGCCTCGATGATGATCTGGAAGCCGACCCTGGAAATGACAAAGCAGAGGTGGTGACACACGGGCATGAGGCTAAGGGACCACTGGGGGTAAAGGACTGTTTGGGTAATCGGTGGGTGTGATGCTGTTAGGAAGGACCTTCAGGACAAGCGTCCTCTCCCGACCTGGTACGGCCCCGTCAGGTTCCCACAAAGCCTTGGGTATGAGGGGGAGGGGCAGTGAGCCAGGATCTTCCTTGGCTTATTTTAATCCTTGGACCCCATGGAAAAATGACTAGGAGTCAGAAAACCCAAGTCCAAGTCCCAGCCTTGTCACTTTGTCATTTACTAGGTGTGTGACCCTGGGCAAGTCACTTAACCTCTCTGGGCCCCCAGTTTCCTTAGGAAATTAGTGCTGAACGTTTTAGTTATGTCAGGGGAAGCAGGGTACGGCTTGACTATCAGACCTACCTCCTCTGCCCGCCCACACTGGAGCATACTTCCCCTTCCTCTCTCCTTCAAGGCAACCCCAGGGCTTTGTTTTAAACTTAAAACTATTAAGGGGGACTTGGGATGCTGGATGTGATTTTCCCAGGGCACTGCCAGCCCTGTGGACAGCTGGATGGAACAAGCCAGTTTCTAAGCCTTTTCTGCTCTCAAAACAAGACAGGTGGGCAGCTCACATTCCCATGTTGAAGACAAAGAAAGCACAGCTCAGAAAAGACCATTTCTGAAATCACCTCTTCTGCAGCCTTGTGGAGTGGACTTACCCCTTTCTGTGTTACCTTGGCCAAGTTATTTCCCCTCTCTGTCCTGATTCCTCTTTAGAAATGGGGGAAGTGATGACAGCACCTACCTCTGGGATGAAGAGAGTTAGCACACAGCCCTTCGCGGAGTGAGTGCAAGTGGCAGCGACTATTACCAGCCTGACTGTTTAGGCAGCAATCCACCTCCTCGAGGCAGTGAGCTCTAGGCCCTGATCTTCACCAACTTTGTAACTGTTGAGTGTTTTGCTTCCATCCCAGCACCAAACACAACTCAGGTTGTAGAAGGCTCGGGGAAATGTTTCTTGAATTTCTGTGTGACTCTGAAGTAGGCAAAATTTCTTAAACAGCACACAAGAGCTAAACATAAAGGGAAGAATGATAAATTGGACTATATTAAAATTAAGAACTTCTGTTCATCAAAAGACACCCTTAAGAAAGTGAAATGGAAACTCACAAAGTGGGTGAAGACATTCACAATACGCTTATATAACAAAGGATACATATCCAGAATATAAAAAGAATTCCTATAAATCAACAAGAAAAAGACATTCAACACAATAGAAAAATGGACAAAATAACTTACAGACATTTCACAAGAGAAGATAATCTACAAATGCCCAAAAAGCATATGGAGGGAAGTTGATATGGCTCAAGCAGTTGGGCACCTGCCTACCACATCGGAGGTCCCGGGTTCGGTTCCCAGTGCCTCCTAAAGATGACGAGCAAGACAGCAAGCTGATGCAACAAGATAGCGCACTGAAGAGACACAATAAGCAGCAGTGGAGGTGGCTCAAGCCATTGGGCATCTCCCTCCCACATGGGAGGTTCCAGGTTTGGTTCCCAGTGCCTCCTAAAAAGAAGAAAAGAGGACTTCCAGGGAGACGGTGGAATAGAAAGACAGGATTCTCTTCTCCAGAAAAACAGCTAGAGGTCAAGCTGAAAAACCCTGGAAAAACATCTTCTAGGGTTTAGGAGACCAGGCTGGGCACCACCCAGAAGACAGAGGGATAAAGAAGGGGAATTGTGACAACAGAACTGTGAGTTGAAACCAGCGCCTGCTGCTGCCGGCACCCTCCCCCACACTAAAGACACCTTAGAATTCTTGGGCCTCTGGGCTTGCAGCTACAGACAAACGGGGCTCCAGGGGCCTACCACTCCAGGAATGGGGAGAGAGAGGGACACAGCCCAAGGCTGATTAACTTCTGACCCACAAATTTAGTCTGCTGTGCCCTACGAGCCCTTCTAGGCCAGATGAGACCACACAGTGGTTTGCCCTCTCTCCTAGCCAGGACTGATTGTTGAGGACGTACCTCCCCAGGAAAGAGGAGAGAGAGGCACACAGCCTAAGGCTGACTCAGCTTTTGACCCACAGATTGGTCTGCTGTGTCCCAGGAGCATTTCCAGGCCGAGTGGGGCTGTACCACTGTTTGCCTTGGGAGCCAGAGAGGGGCTAAAGATATACAACCCTCCCAATCTCCTTCTCTACTAACCAGGATTGATTGTTGAGGATTCAGAGGGGAGTGGAATTATTTCCCAGCAGGGAAAAGAGGGGAATGCCAGAGAGGGCCAGAGTACTGTCACTGAGAAAGTTTGAATTACAATGCTCTTCGCCTCCAGACAGGAAGCTCTATCACATAGATCTGGTCTTTGTTGCAACAAATACACTCCGACCAGGCATTGAACTGAGAGCTGTCAAAGAGCACCATCTGCTGGCAGACCAAGGAAGTGCATGTGAGAAATTTTTTTTTTTTTAATGAGAAGCTTTTTTCCAGCCTTTATAGCTTCCCTCCCCAAGGCCCTAAGAAGTGGGTCTGCAACCAATTACTGGGTCCAGAGCCCAGTCTTGAGCAAATAGCAGGGACAATCCTAACAATCCAGGTCATGCCAAGAATCAAAAAGCAGTGGTAACACACAGCTTCCTGCCACTAAATAAAATAAATCCTTTAAAAAAAAGTTAGCTGTAGAGGTGAGAGCTATTTATTTAAAAAAAAAACACATTAGAGGTATACAACAGCAGACTTAAAAAGATAGATGAAAGAATAAGTGATACCAAAGACAGAACAGCTGAAATTGAAGAGAGAAAAGAAGAGAGAGAGAAGAATGGAAAAAATTGAGCAGGGGCACAGAGAGTTGCATGACAACATGAAATGCAACAACCTATGTGTCATGGGAGTTCCAGAATGAGGAGAGAAGGGAAAAGGAGCAGAAAGAGTATTTGAAGAAATAATAGCTGAAAATTTCCCAGCTCTCATGAAAGAAATGAACATACATGTCCAAGAAGTGCACCATACCCCAACCAGAATAAATCCAAACAGACCTACTCCAAGACACATACTATTCAGAATGTCAAATGTCAAAGAGAAAGAGAAAATTCTGGGGCCGGCTGCCCAACCAGAATAAATCCAAACAGACCTACTCCAAGACACATACTATTCAGAATGTCAAATGTCAAAGAGAAAGAGAAAATTCTGGGGCCGGCTGTAGCTCAATTGGTAGTGAAAAGGGAAGTACAGGGCCCCAACGCCCCCTGCAGGAATTTACAGCTTTAGAAAACAGTCTCACTCTTCCTTTCTCCTCCTCCACTTTTCTCCAGGCCATCTTTAGCAAGATAAGCCTCTTTGAACTAAGGCTTGCAGACCTAAACAAAGAATAACTCCTTTTCTCATGACCCTGAGCTAGGCCAGAAAATATTTTAACTGCCTGTCCGCTCACCTTAAGAATTTTATCTCTTTCGCTTAGCAACCAGCTAGCCAATGAAGAGAAACTTATATAAGCCCACAAAAACTGTTGTTAGGGGCCCAGAAACTGGAAACTGCTTTGTTTTCTGGGCCCGCGCGTAATAAAATTATATTCCTCCTCTCCTCCTATGCGGCTTGAGTTTTTTGGGATCGGATTTCTGCAACAGTAGAGCGCCGGTTTACCACGTGGGAGGACCCGGGTTCAGTTCCTGGGGCCTCCTTGTGCGGGCAGACCGCCTTGAGAAGGCAAGCCACCATGGCAGGGCAAAGCCACCACGGGCAGGACAAGCCGCCTGCAAGCAGGCAAGGCCGCCGCCCAGTGAGCTGACTCGGCGGGTCGCCGCAGCAGGGGGGAGACAAGCAGACACAGAAGAACGCAAAAATCAACACAGCAAGAACAAGCAGAAGGGGGGGCGGGTATATAATTAAAAAAAAAAGGAAAAGAAAATTCTCAGGGCAGCAAGGGAGAAGTAAACCATCACACATAAGGAATAGCCAGTAAGTCTTAACACAGATTTCTCTTCAGAAACCATGGAGGCAAGAAGACAGAGGTATGATACAATTAGGATACTGCAAGAGCAAAACTTCCAGCCAAGAATTCTTCATCCAGCAAAATTGTCCTTCAAATATGAAGGTGAGTATAAAATATTCACAAACAAACAGAAATTAAGAAAGTTTGCAAAAAAGAATCTACCTTTGCAGGAAATATTAAAGGAAGCCTTAGAGCCTGAAAGAAAAAGATAGGAGAGAGAGACCTGGTGGAGAATATAGAAGAAAAAATAGCAGAAAGGATAACCAAAAGAGTAAAAAGACAAATGAAAATATGATATGACATATGAAAACCAAATAATAAAATGGTGGAAGTAAATAATGCATTTACAGTAATATCACTGAATGTGAATGGATTAAACTCCCCAATCAAAAGATACAGGTAGATAGAATAGATTCAAAAAAAAAAAACATGAGCCATCAATATGCTGCTTACAAGAAACTCATCTTAGACCCAGGGATACAAACCGGCTGAAAGTGAAAATTTGGAAAAAGATATGCCATGCAAATAGCAACCAAAAAAGAGTAGGGGTAGCTATACTAATATCAGACAAAACAGACTTTAAATGCAAAACAAATTATAAGAGATAGAGAGGACCATTATATATTAATAAAAGGGACAATCCACCAGGAAGATATAACCGTCATAAATATCTATGCATCTAAACAGGGTGCCCGAAAATACATGAGACAAACTCTGGGAAAACTAAAGGGAGGAATAGACATCTCTACAATAATCGTTGGAGACTTCAACACCCCACTCACATCATTAGATAGAACAACTGGATAGAAGATCAACAAGGAAACAGAGAACTTGAACAATATGATAAAGGAGTTAGACCTAACAAACATATACTGAATGCTACATCCAAATTTAGCGGGTTATACATTCTTCTCAAGTGCCCATGGATCTTTCTCCAGGATAGACCACATGTTAGGGCACAATGCAGCTCTCAATAAATATAAAATGATTGAAATTATACAAGGCACCTTCTCAGATCATAATGGAATGAAACTAGAAATCAATAATAGACAGGAAAAATGTAAATTAGCAAATGTGTGGAGGCTGAACAACATACTCCTAAATAATGAGTGGGTCAAAGAAGAAATTGCAAGTGAAATCAGTAAATATACTGAGACAAATGAAAACGAGAACACAACTTCTCAAAACTTATGAGATACAGCGAAGGCAGTCTTTAGAGGGAAATTTATAGCCCAAAATGCCTATATTAAAAAAGAATAAAGAGCTAAACTCAAAGATTTAACTGAACAACTAAAGAAACTAGAAAAAGAGCATAAAACCAATCTGAAAGCAAGCAGAAGGAAAGAAATAATAAAGATAAGAGCAGAAATAAATGAAAATGAGAAGGAAGAAACAACGGAGAAAATCAACAAAACCAAAGGCTGGTTCTTTGAGATGATCAATAAAATTGACAAACCCCTAGCTAGACTAAAAAGAAAAAAAGAAGATACAAATAAATACAGTCAGAAATGAAAGGGGGGAAATTACAACTTACCCCACAGAAATAAAAAGAATCACAAGAGAATATTATGAGAAACTACATGCCAACAAACTAGACAACCTAGATGAAATGGACAAATTCCTAGAAATGTACAACCAACCCACACTAATGCTACAAGAAATACAAGAACTTAACCAACTAATCACATTTAGAGAGAATGAATCCATCATCTCACAGGTGAATTCTACCAAGCATTTAAAAAAACATTAACACCAATCGTGTTTAAACTCTCCCTAAAAATTGAAGAGGAGAGAAAATTATCCAACACTTTTAATGAAGCCAACATCACCCTAATACCAAAGCCAGATAAAGATACTACAAGAAAAGAAATTACAGACCAATCTCTCTAATGAACATAGATGCAAAAATTCTCAACAAAATACTTGCAAATAGAATCCAACAGCATATCAAAAGACTTAATACATCACGACCAAGTAGGATTTATTCCTGGTATGCAAGGCTGTTTCAACATAAGAAATTCAAACAACATAATATACGTTAACAAATTGAAGGAAAAAAACTCTTGATCATCTCAATCGATGCAGAAAAGGCATTCGGCAAAATCCAGCATCTTTTTGATAAAAAGAAAAACACTTCAAAAGATAGGATAGAAGGCAAATTCCTCAAAATGATAAAAAGGCATAAATGAAAAACCCACAGCCAACATCATTCTCAAAGGGGAAAGGTTGAAAGCTTTCCCTCTAAGATCAGGAACAAGACAAGGATGCCCACTGTCACCATTGTTATTCAATATTGTTCTAGAAGTTCTAGCTAGAGCAGTTAGGCTAGATAAAGAACTAAAAAGCACCAAAATAGGAAAAGAAGAAGTAAAACTCTCATTGTTTGTGGATAACCTGATCCTGTCCTTAGAAAATCCTGAAGTATACATGACAAAGCTACTTGAGCTCATAAATGAGTTCAGCAAAGTGGCAGGATACAAGATCAATACGCAAAAATCAGTAATGTTTTTCTACACTAGTATTGAACAATCTGAGGAAGAAATCAGAGGGGAAATTCCATTTACAATAGCAACAAAAAGACTCAAATACCTAGGAATTAACTTAACCAAAGAAGTACAAGACCTATATGCAGAAAACTATAAAACAATGCTAAAAGAAATTTGAAAAAGACCTAAACAAGTGGAAAGACATTCTGTGTTCATGGACTGGAAGAAGAAATATCGTGAAGATGTCAATCTTATCCAAACTGATTTACAGATTCAATGCAATACCAATCAAAACTCCAACAGCTTAATTTACAGAATTAGAAAAAGGAATTACCAAATTCATTTGGAAGGGAAAGTGCACCTGAATAGCCAAAAGCATTCTAAAAAAGAAGAGCCATGTGGGAGGAATTTCACTGCCTGACCTTGAAACTTATTACAAAGCTACACTGTCAAAACAGCATGGTACTGGCATAAAGACAGACACATTGATCAGTGGAATAGAATAGAGAATCCAGAAATAAACCCTCACCTATACAGTCAACTGGTTTTTGACAAACCTACCGAGTGCACATTAATGGGACAAAACTGTTTCTTAAACAAATGGTGCCGGGAGAACTGGATATCTATAACCGAAAGTATGAAAGAGGACCCCTATCTCACTCCCTATACAAGAATCAGCTCAAAATGGATCAAAGATCTAAATATAAAAGCCAGGACCATAAAACTATTAGAAGAAACTATAGGAAAACATCTCCAAGACCTTGTAGCTGGTGGTGGTTTCTTGGACCTTACACCCAAAGCATGCACAACAAAAGAAAAAATAACTAAATGGAACTCCTCAAAATTAAACACGTTTGCTCCTCACAGGACTTTGTCAAAAGGGTGAAAAGACAATCGACTCAATGGGAAAAAAAATATTTGGAAATCACATGTCCTATAAGGGTTTAATATACAGGATATATAAAGAGATGCTACAACTCAACAATAAAAAGACAAACGACCCAATTTAAAAAATGGGCAAAAGACTTGAATAGACATTTATCCAAAGAAGAAATACAAATGGCAAAAAAAAAATATGAAAAATGCTCAACATCACTAGTGATTAGGGAAATGCAAATCAAAACTACAATGAGATATCATTTCACATCTATCAGAATGGCCAGTATTAAAAAGACAGAGAAGTACAAGTGTTGGAGAGGATGTGGAGAGATAGGAACACTTATTCACTGTTGGTGGGAATGCAGAATGGCACAGCCACTGTGGAGGACTGTTTGGCAGTTCCTAAAGAAGTTGAATATAGATTTGCCACGTGACCCAGCAATACCACTACTAGGTATATACCCAGAAGAACTGAGAGCAGTGACACAAACAGACATCTGCACACCGATGTTCATAGCAACATTAGTCACAATCCCTGAAAACTGGAGACAACCCAGGTGTCCATCAACTGATGCATGGATAAACAAACTGTGGTCTAGTCACACGATGGAATATTATGCAGCTGTAAGAAGAAATGAAGTCGTAAAGCATATGACAACATGGAAGAACCTGGAGGACATTATGTTGAGCGAAACAAGCTGGACACAAAAGGACAAATACTGTATGATTGCATTACTATGAACCAAATATATTGTGGAACATACTGTATGATTCAAAAAAAATTTATATGTATCCAGTACATTTAATTGAGAAATGTAAAAAAAAAAAAAAAGATTCTGCGTTAAAAAACAAACAAACAAAAAAGACTTTTCTGGCTATTCTGGGCCCCTTATCTTCCCAAATAAATTTGATAATGAAGTTTTCAATTTCTTAAAAAAAAAAAAAAAGAAGACAAACACATAACGAATAGACACAGAGAGAAGACAGTGAGCACAAAACAAAGGTAGGGGGAATAAATAAATAAACTTTAAAAATAAAAGCATATGGGAAGTGCTCGACTTAATTAGTCATCACATAAATTAAAATTAAAATGCTAAGTGTGATACTGCACATCTACCATAATGGCTAAAATGGAAAAGAAGGAAAAAGAGGGAAAAGACAATGTATGGGCTAACCAGGAACTCCCCTCTCCCACTGGGATTAGACTGGCACAGACCACTATGGAAAACTGCCCAGCAGTATGGGCCAAAGCTGAACATACGCATACTGTATGATGAAACAATTCCACTTCTAGGTGTGTACCCAAGAGAAGTACATTTATATGTTCCCAAAAAACAAATCTAGAATGTTCACAGCAGCAGTACTGGAATGTTTTCAACAGCCCCAAACTGGAAACTACAAATGTTCATCAGCAGAAGAATGGATAAACAAATTGGGCTGAATTCACACGATGGAACTCTGTATCCCCACGACAATGAACAAGCTACAGCTCTAGTCACCAAGAGCTGTGCTCACGGCCACAGTATTGATTGCAAGAAGGCATCAGACTCACTGCAAGATCCCACGTCTATATAGCACAAAAACAGGCAAAACGGATCAAAGCTATTAGAAGCCAGGTTACTGGCTCCCAGGGAACGGGACACGAAGGGGCTCTGGGTGCTGTTACATGGGCGAGTCAGATTTATCAACCGGTACCCTTAAGGTATTTGTACTTTTGGGAATGTGGGTTTAAAAACAATAAAAAGTTTTTAAACTTTTTTAAAAAAGTAATAAGTGACAGAAGAGAGGCCAACCCCAAATCCTCTGTCTGCCCACCCCCAGCTCACTCTATCTGGCTGCCCTCTGAATGCAGAAATAGATAAAGCAGAAATCTGCCGCCATCACAACAGTCCCCACGCGCGGAGGACTCCCCTGTGCCAGGCCGGCAGCTTGACACCTTGCCGTCTGATTTCACATGGGAGCGAGCTATTGGCGTCAGTGCTTCGCCGACAGGGAAGCCTCACTCGGGAAAGTGAACCAAATGTTCCAAGGCTTGGAGTGCTTGGAGCCTGTCTAACCACAAAGCCCGGCCACGCGCTGCCCACTTTTCAGCCTCTGAGGGCTACCTTCACAAGCTGGGTCATATGGGCATTTCAGGGATGCTAATTTTCTTATTTAATATTTTTCTTTAAATAGACTTTTAAACATTTAAATCAATGTTTTTAAGAGGAAACATTGTGTCACTAGCATAAATGGAAGAGAAACGGAAGGTAACTGTAAAACCTATGAAAACAAAACATTCTTGCCAGGTGTAAGAGGCTGCGGTCCCCCCTGCTACTGCTCAGGGATTAAAGGGGCAGGGATGCTCAGCACCAAGAGGAGACCTTCTCCCTGAGGCAATCAAAGGCCTGAAAGAGAACTGAAAAGGAAATAATGTTTGTACCACTTGATTCAACGTTATTAAGTGTCTTCACATCACCGAAAATCCCACAATTTGTGAAATACACTCTGTCACCTCTCCGAGCACATCCGTCTAACTCATTCGTGTACGTTCATCTTAACCGCAAATAGACAAATATTGTTTGTGGAATGAATGCAATGCCAGCTGACTTGCCCAATGTCACCAAGCTAATAAAGCAACTGAATCCCCACTTCATAGAGAGCCTTGTGCCGGCGAGTTCAGAGCTCAGTCCTCGCTCCATTCCTTCCACTCTGTAGAGACACCTCTCAGAGGAAAGCAGAAGCACCAACAATCAGCATAAAGAAAGGGGCCACGGATTGGGTATTACTCCATGCCAGGCACTGTCCTAAGCCCTTTAATTATTATATATTCCTAAGTCCTCACAGCAGCCCTGGGACACAGATTTTACCATCCCATTTTACAGACAGAAAACTGAGACCTACAGAGAGAGCTTGAGCACTATGCCTAAAGTCACACGACCTTAGTGTGTCCTTGAGCCTGTGCCCTTTCCTTCCCCCAAACCAAAAGCCTCCCCAAAAGAGGCCATCGCTGTCACTACGACTTCCCTTCGCCACGTCCTTGCAGAGGAGAGCGGACACTGCTTCTTGGTCCTGCGCTGATGCGCCCTGACGAGAGTGGCCTGGCAACAGTGTGCTGGTGCCAGCTCGCACAGGTTCACAAGAGCAGACTGTGCTCCTCTTTCCCAGCTCTGAGTTCAGTCATGTCACCTTGAGAGCTTGAAGCCAGCCACAGTGGGAGTATCTGCACCACAGAAATCAGCAAATGCTAGA
>PVKH010015231.1:0-16173 GCA_004027955.1 Chaetophractus vellerosus | reverse complement strand
ACTTTTACTATACTAATATGCAGTATCAAACCCCAGGAAAGATACATGGCATACAGTATTTTCCACCAACCTTACTTGATCATAAAGAACACTTTCCTCAATTTGTACGATTACTGTTCTTTAGAACTTTCTACTTCAAGATGTAGACCAGTGGTGGTCCACAATGGGATAAGTTGCTTACACCAGAATGTGAGTCACCTGTGTCTCTCTCCACTGTATAGTTCAGGTGACGCTTTTTTCCATACCAAGCCTTCCTCAATGCATGGAACACTATACTGACTTTGGCTTGAGCTCCTTTTCTTGTCACGTGTGGACCCGCAACAAGCAGTTCGGGGGCCGTTCCTTTGAGTAGCAGGGCTGTAGACCTCACTCTGGAAATGCTGGCTGAAAGGACTGTGTCATTTTCATTCTTCTCTTACTCCTCTCCATGTCACAGAACCACAGGGTGACGAGAGAGCCTTAAAAGAGCCTTTGTCTTAACAGTTGAGTTCATTTAACATTTACTGAGCGCTTACTAATACCTGACACTATTCCAAGCACTTTTTATACTTCCTTGTTTAGTCTTCACCGTAACTCCATGAGCTAAGAACTCTTGCTGCCATTTCACAGATGAGGAAACTATGCTACATACCAAGGAAGCAAACTGTGCAAGGTGGCTCCACTAGCAAGGTACAGAACCAGAGTTCACCCCTGGCTATCTGACTACAGAGCTCCCCCTCTCAGCCACCATGTTATCTGGCCTCCCAGCAGCAGTGGTTTTCAGCCATCCCAGCCAATGGAGACTTCATCCTACATTAAGAGACTTCCTGAAGCAGAAAATTCCCATTAACCAATCTAAAAGCCCTCACAGATCACAAATGTTTCCTTTTGCCTAACCTAAATTCTATCATATGCACCATTTATGTAGGGAAGGCTCTGTGTATATAGTCATGGGCAGAAATGTGTGGTTCATGCCCTCATGGGGATTACAGTCCAGTGAGAACTAGCTGGCTGTGAGCTTTTATTTGAAAATAGTTGCAGCACCAACTTGGTATGCCACTGCTTGATATTGCAGTCCATTGTATTGTGTAGGTAGACACTGCCTGGGCTCTTAACATTTTCTTCTCTGCTCTGTGATCCCACTTCCTTTCATTTTTTCCCCCAGGAACTGAGAGTTATGCAACACTCTATTAAACAGGTACTTTGTCTGTTTAATGCCAAAACATCCATACAAAGGTGAAAACTTCATCCAATTATCCTGGTATTTCAATACCAAACAAGCGATGTTTAAAAATTTTGAAAGTTTGATAATCTTGGCTTTTTCCAATATTTTGCTCTCCAAATTCAAATAGTATCTGAAAGAAGCCTCTTGTGAGGAAAGTACAAGATTCTCAACACAGACAATAGAGCAGCAATTTAGGAGTTAGTGGTTAGATATTGAGATAGAAGTGACAAAACAAAGCCATACTTTATGTCATCATCATTCCTTCCCACATTGCTATCTATGTAGATGGACCCACAGGTGACTGTCACACAAACCCAATTAGATGTGCACTTGTTGTACTTTGCGGTCAAATCAATAAGAATATAGATGCTACCTAGGCTTGTTGCTTATTCATTTTTTTTTCAATGATTCCACAAGTATTTATTGAGGGCCTAATACATATGCCAGGCACTGTGATAGGCCCTGGCGTCATAGCCATGAACATGAGGGATACTGTCCCTGCCTCCATAGAGCTTACATCTCTATTGGTTGGAAAGGGCATGAATCAAACTTCCATAATGTAAAAGTGAGACTGTGATAAGGGCTACAGAGAAGGCACGCGTGGTGCTTAGGAGAGCAGATGATGGAGGGAATGTAACCCTTTCAGGAAGGGCAGAGAACACTTCCCTGAGCCATTAACGTTGAGCTGACAGAGGAGGTAGGTGAGATGAGGAGTGAAAAGCCCATTCCTGGACCAAGGCCTTGGGGTGGGAAGGCCACGATGGAGGATTTCGCCACTGAACAAGAGCCAGGATGGCTGGAAGGCTGTGGGCCCACACGGTGCAGGCAGTGAGGCAGCTTAGTGCCAGGCCGGGAGCGCTTGGTAGGCCTCCTTAAGGAACTTGGTCTCTTCCCAAGAGCAATGAAGCCCTCTCTTCTCTGCCCTGTTTTTCTCAGACAGCTAAATACCTGCACTCAAGACTGGATAATATTGGCTTCTAGGTAGTTTCTGGTGGATACGGAAAGTTTACATTTAGGAAGCAAATGGCATTTTGTCAGCTTGGCCATGTTGTCCTCTAGCCCTATGGCTGCCACTGTTTTGATACATGTCAGGGCATGGCCTCCCCTGAGCTTCTCCAATATCAAGGCGTCCTCCCTCCAAGGTGAATCCTCCCGTGAGTGATTGAATTGTTTGGAGGGTCATAGAACCTGACAGCTCCCTATTACACAAAGGAAAAGATAAGCTTCCGATTAGTCCTTGGGCTGGAGGAAGCCAAGATGGAGTGCACTTGTCAGAATGGCTTACAACATATAAATCATTGCCTCAATTGTCCATGCAAGAATTGGGTCAGAGAAAGAGATGTGGCTGGGTTTGGTTAGCAGTGCAGAACCATATCAGGGAGCTCCTGCCTGCCTCTGCAGCAGGATTTGCTCTGCTATCCATGCAGAAAAGGATCCCTGTGCCCAGAGCCATGACAGAGATAAATACCCACTGGCTCCAGGAAGGGGCAGTTTGTTTTTTGGCATTTACTAATGGCTCTCACTGCTTAATCTAACAATAGCAGCCACCAAAGCTTTCCCAGACTCTAAAGGGGAGTATGTTTGGGAATGCACTTGCTCTGTTTGATCCTAGATTTCCCTATTGTGCAATCACTATAGCAATCATTGTTATTACTATCATTTCCCTTTCTCTCATTCACTGGGCAAACACCTCTGAGATAGCTAGAAGGCCAACTGTGACTAGTCCATGCTCCAGAACAGGATATTCCTAGGGGCAAAACAAAGTACAAGTGTGGCCATCAACTGAAAAGAACTGAATGAAGATGTTAAAGATTTAAAAGCTTAAATTGCGGGGCTGGCTATAGCCTAATTGGTAGGGCTCCGGTTTACCACATAGGAGGCCCCAGGTTCGGTTCCCGGGGCCTCCTTGAGCAGGCAGACTGCCTTGAGAAGGCGAGCCGCCGCAGGCAGGGCAAGCCCCCGCAGGCAGGCAGGCCACCGCGCTGTGAGCTGACTCAGTGGGTTGCCGCAGTGGGGGGAGACAGGCAGACACAGAAGAACGCAAAAATGAACACAGCAAGAACAAGCAGAAAGGGGGGGGGGGTATGTAATAAATAAAAAATAAATCTTTAAAAAAATAAAAGCTTAAATTGACAGAACATTATTCAAATTTTCAATTCACTTTACGTTGTATAAAATACCAAGTAGCTAGCAGAATGTAAGAGCCCAGAAGATTCCAACTGGAGAGAGAAGTCACAGCACTGAGTAAACCCAAACTACTAACTTGTGCAGCAAAGCTCAGGAAACACTAATTTTGTGCTTCATGTGAACTACTCTCGACAAAATGGGCAGGGTTATCGGTTAAGCCCCCTTCTGGGAGCTTTAGAGAGGGAATTTGGACAGTGCCACCTGTATTGAAAGGGCACAATGCACTTGTCCAAAGCAGACATTCACGATTCCAATGATGAGGGACCTTTCTCCTTCATACCTTGGTATCTTTTAAAGGGAAGTTAATTCCTCAAAATTAAACCTCAACCTGAAACATATATAGGCTGCCAATTGAAATTCCCTAGAACCCAGAAGAGAAATACATTATATCTTATGTGAACAAACTCAAAATAGAGTCAAGAAAGGGGCAGCTTAAGGAACAAGACAAGTGGATGCTTCAAAATAAAACAAAATAATTGCCCTTTTTTTTTTCGGAGTGAGCAAAATATTCTTACTACCAGAAGAGAGACATGGAAGACTTCTTTCCATTTATCTTCCAGGGTGTGGAAAGCTCACAATTGGAACTATCTGGAAGAGAGTCTAGAGAGGCAGTTAAAAGGCTTTAGTGTTACAGCAGTAGGTTCAAATCCAAGCTCTGTCTTTGTATGGCTTTGAACCATTTATTTAAGTTCCCAAAGTATCAGTTTTATCATCAATAAAATAGGAATAAGATTGTTAAAGGACAACTCCATAAGATTGTTATCAGAAAAAAATACTAGCACAGTATCTGTATTTATTTACTTAGTATTAACTATTCAATACAAGGTAACTAGCTCCGAGTTGGGAATCGGGAAGATTCGTCACAGAGAGATAAATTGTAGGTCCCAGTTGCTGCTTTTCAAGGGAAGGATACACTTCGGTGAGGACAGATGAATGGGAAGAACCTTCTAACTTGGTCATATGGCCTAAGACACATCTACCCCAATATTTAAGTGATGCTCACATCCTAAGCCTAATGGGACCGCTACTGAAGATTCTTAATAAAACTGTGTAATTGGTGAAAAGATCTTTATGGATAGTAAATCATCAGTCTGAATTTCTGTGGATAAATTCAGGTAAATTGCACCCTATCCTTCAATGCCTATTTTTGAAAGACCAGTGAACTTTCAAATTCTCACTGACCTAAGAAGCATTATATGGTCTGTAGTAACTATTCTGTAGGGAGAAGCCATAATCAAGTCTCAGGTGAGTGGCCTTGGGACAATGGCAGTAACAGTTGTCTGCAAAGCTGTTGAAAGTCAACCCAGGACTCTGTTTGAATCTTCCTGTATATTCTCTGCCTCAGCCTCCAATCACCAGTCATCAAAAATGCAGAATTCTCTGCCTGGGTCAGGGTTTTCCCCTAGATCAAAGGATCCACTGTCAGATATTAGACTGCCTGTCTTTACGTTTCTAGTAGCAATGAAGAAAAAGTTCCAAGTGAGTAATTTTTCCTTAAAAAAAAAAAGTTCTCTTTATTTCTCCCCTTTGTTTGGACCACTAAGAAAAGAAAATCTATTTTTTTCCTTCCAGCACAAGCTCACTGCTAATCCACTTAACGTTTGCAAACTCAGATGCAACGTTGGATATCAGAATTGACTTTCCAGAAATATTCCCCTTAATTGGACTGTTTTTTTTTATAGAATTCATCCTGCATCTGCAGGGAGTTAGATTCTAGAGAAACAATGAACCAAGCCAAATTGTCAGGTAGAATTAGATCTCTCTGTATTTCTATTTGATAACAACACTGTGCCTGTGCATAATTCTCACTGATTATCAGAAGGGAAAAAGCCATAACTCAAGCAGATGAGCTTTATTGGCATCGGTCCCTTCTGGGGAAGAAGAAAAAATGTATGAGCAGAGCATTTGCAAGTGCCATATATGTTGAGAGATTGAAATTCCAAACAGTCTGTAAACTTAGCCTGCCTAAATCTGTAACTTAAAAAAAAATGAAAATGCTTCCCAGTATTTGGTATTACAACTCAAGAGTCGGATTTATCTCATTTTCAATAATTCAAGACAATAAGCCTTTTACATACATATATACATATATCTAGAATAGAATATCACTTTAAGCTAGAGAGTTCACATGATGGAAAAATAAGTACTTGGGGAGAGCCTTGAGTTCGACTCCTTAGAGGACTTGGAAATGAACAAGAAAGTGTTAAATGAACCCAAATTGAACAGCTGTGTATACTGTTTATCTAAGAAGGGAGGTTTGTCTGGCACCTTTATTTGTTTTCATATGGTTTCCATTTCCCCTAGCTGTCCTTATTCCTCTCAGTTGCAGCTAGTGGCTTCCCCTGTTGAAATAATGTTACTTTCATATGGAAAGCTTGGGCAAATTCTGCTCATCCTTTCTATGTCTTTTGATGCTTTGCCCCCTCCAGCAGCTTCCTTCTTGAGAAGTTATCCCCTTACCACCACTTCTAACCCCTACGCCTTTCTCCAAGAGGATCTGCAGAGACCCATTGAGCCCCTTCCCTGAGCAAATCTAGATTTTCTCTGACTCCATCTATATAAGACTTAGGGATATTTAGTCCCAGTTTCCTATACCCCAAACAGCTTCAGACGTCTGTCAGTATTGAGGGCCAGTTGTGTGGTTTGATCCGTGTTCAGCATCAAAGCCAGGGCTTTGCCTTTTGAGGACTGGAAGACAAGAATCTGACTTCATAATCTTCTTTCCTTGTGAAATTTACATTTCCTTTTGCCTCCTTGGATGTCTCCCCTTGTGAAAACTGCAGCAAATAATTTCCCTTCCCTATGTCTTTCTTTCTGGCACATTCTTACTTGTCGATCAATAAATTACCCCCTGCCAAGCTCTAGCAGCCTGGCTTTCTCTTTCACCACTTACATATTCCTTTTGTGTTGGAAAAAGAGCTCATTATTTTTCTCTTAACCTCCAGTGAAATCTTCTCTTTATTCTCTCCCTTTGTTTTGCTTATCATTTAACTTAATTTTCAGTCCAACAGTCCCCATCTGTACCTGATTCCCTATTCTCTGCAGTTTCTTTAATAGCCAGAAGTCAATGAGATCGCCTAACACTGAGTCACATAATTGAGAAAGTTATTCCTTTCTCACTCCTTTTAAAAATTCTTCTGACTACATCAAGCCCAGTGTCTCTTTGGTGTTAACATCTTTTTAACCCTTCTCCTAACACTTATAAATATTGATTTTTTTTTAATGGAGGCTAGGTCTTAAATGCTTAGTCTTTCCAGGTGACCATATCTAGTTAGAATTTAAGAACAATATTTTCATTGTATATATTTTTGTAATATTCTACTTCTTGGAAATTCATGGAAAACTGACTTTCCATGTATTTTTAAACAAATATGAAGATTTTTCCTGTCCATTTGTTTGGGACTCTTCACAAACACCAATTATACATACATTGGATCCCCTGTTTCCATATATATAGTCATCTCTATCTGAAGATTATATCTGTGTACTTTTTCATTTTGTTTTGCATCTTTTCCTCAAGCCTATGAATCATGTTAATCACCGTTTTCCATGTTTCCTCTGTTTTACTATTGTTGCTTTAAAGTGGCTCATATCTTTGTAATTGTTTCATTTTCCCTTCCATTTCCTTCTTGAACTCTGACAGCTTGTGTGTTTTTTTTTAGCCTCTATCCATCTCTCCTATTTAAAAAGCCTTCTAATTGTTTTCCCTACATTCATTCTTTTCCTCTAAAATATTATATTCACATAGCACTTAGAATGACCTTTTAAAAATGTAAATCATATTCACTTCCCTGATTAAGAGCCTCATATAGTTTCCCTTATCACTTAGAAAGAATTCCAAAATCCTTATGATGGCTTCCAAGGCCCTAGTGGCTCCTGTCTATAAATTATTTGATAAGTTTCTTGTATTATTTGACTTTTTTTTGTCTTATATTCTCATTTTGTGAGCTGGGTTTTTTGTTTGTTTGTTTGTTTGGGGGGTGGGTGTGACTACACAGCCATTTTATACAAACAGTACTTTGTACCTCGTAAGTGCTCAGTAAATACTGCTTGGCTAATCCTGAACTCTTTAAGTGTAAAATAAACTATTAACTAGACCTTGACAAAGGAAGATAAAAGACGTTAGGACACTAAAAAGCCTAAAAAGTCTCAAGATTATAGATTCCTTGGCATTTTAGAGTGTGGTCCATAAATTTGTATTGTGTTTGACTCCTAGCTCTGCTGATCCTAACTGGATAACTCATCATTTACAATGTCATTTAACCACACTGAGCCTCAATTCACTGTAAAATATCGATAAAACATTTATCAGTCTTGCAGGATTTTAGTGAAGCGATCTCCACAGACACCCAAACAGTCTAAGGAAAGAACAGATTCATCCCACTCATTCTCACTTAGGGCCCTCTAACCATTGAATGGAATGCAGTGGCAAAAGACAAAATTATTTAATGCTGCTTTCCTCTTTCATTTCTGTTTCTCTGCTAAGCATAAATAGTTGAATTCAAAAATTAAATGCATATGTGATGCAATTTAGTACATAATTATCATTCCTAGATTAGAGGCAAAGTAAGTTTTCAATGGACTATGAATAGGTGGAGGTCAGGTGAAGTAATTTGATGTTCAACTACAGTGATTTTCAATGAACTGCATATTTGTCATCTTTTCCTTCTGTATGATTAGAGTTTTCCCTTCCTTTTAACTGGTAGCTGCAGGGGTTTGTGGTTTTTGAAGGATATCCTCTGCATTGTCCATTAGAAAAATAATTCAGATTCCTCTCTTCAGGAAGAAAAAATGTTTTAATGGCATTTATAGTCCTATGACTCTGTCTCAAAGGCTATAACTTCCATCCCTGTCACCATTCCTCCTGTTCCCCACTATTCTTTAGGCTCATTTTTCACAAAGCTAGGGCCAAATAAGAGGTCAGAAATGAGTTAGAAATGGACAGCAACCTTGAAATGCGAGGGGAACAGATTGGATAGAGTTCTAAAAGGTAAAGTATAGGGCTGATACTCATGGAAAGAAAAATCAACCTTTTATGTCTATAGCGTGGAAAGGTAGACAAGGCAAATGTGCAAAAAATATCTGAAGGTCTTAGTAAATAACAACATAAAAGTGTGAGTTAAAGCTAGTCAAGCTATAAGTCATTCGAAATACTGTGTTGTTCCAGAAAAAGTAACTTTCCAATTTGTATTCACTTCAGGATAAACTATCATTCTAATATGGTTTAAGGATCTAGTCCATAAAAGACTAACATGGAAAGGGCTCATAGAGCTTCTAAGATTAGCAGTGGAGTCGGGGTAAATTATAAGAAGAACTGTGTTCATTGCCTGAAGAAAAGACTGAAAGTCCAAGATAACAGCATTCTAAATTCTCCAAAAGAAAATTCCAGAGAATAGTGGTCAATTTTGCTTTGCTTCCTTTGAATAAGATACCATATTAACTAAATTGAAACACTGGAAAATCAAGTTAGAAAATGATTCCAGAAGGGTTGTCAGAATTGTTCCAGGGTAAGGAAGGAGCCTAGAGAATCAATCATTTTCTTTAGGGCTATTAAAAATATCAGTTATCCTCCACTGGATTAGGTCCATACATGGAGTGAGGAATGAGGAGAGTTCAGGACCAGGGAAGACAGAGACGAGGCTGAGGAGAAAGATGAGGGGTGAATAGGGGCACATCATAGGAAAAGGTGTGGAGGTGATTGTGAATATGGTTCATCCAAGGGACAGGGATAAGACCTCAATAGAAGGATTCGACCCTTGCATTCTTCCTGCTTTGCTTCCGTCCCTGCTTGTTTCCTTCTCTCCTTTCTGATAGTGCTGAGCACTTAGACTAAAAGTGCTATGGAGTCAGGGCTGGATGGCCCATTGGAGGCCATGTTCAGGGACCAGTATGCAGAGAGAATCACGCCAAGAGATCAGAGGCCCCTGAGAGAGAGAGAGAAACCAAAAGAAAATTATAGTTTCCCAGGTCCCTGACAGCCAGGTCCCTGCCCCATTTCACATGTTCCATTTCCCACCCTGCTCATCTTCAAGATCTCTCTGTTCCAAAATAATCCCCCCTCCCTTTGTTTTAGAAAGTTTGAGCAGGTTTCTGTTTCATGAAATCTAAAGAGCCCAGATTAGAGTATTACTTCACCCCTCCTGCCTTCTTCCTTCTCCGTTCCTATTCTGGAAGCTTGCCCGTCTTTTCTCTTCAGTTTCCCATGTGCTGTGGCTTTTCTAAGACACCCTGTTCTTTTTTGTCCCATTCCTTTACCACTCTTCTTTGCCTATTCCTGCTCTCTCAACTTGGAACCACCAAGCCCACCCCTCCAGAGTATTTCTACCCCACTCACTTCATATAACAGTTTTATTTTCCAGGATCATTATTACCTTCAAATTCAGTCGTGCCATTAAGGGGCAAGAGATTTAAGATACCTCCCAGTCTCAAGCCAGATCAGAACACTGTTATTGTCTTCTTCATCTTCCTAACTAGTTCATCGATTTTCTGACCAGTAGCCTTGGGTATGCAGAAAAACCCAATTACCCAGAATCCATCGTACATTATATTCTAACCACCATCTCCTACATTCACAACATGCCATTTCCCACCCCTTACAAGTATTTCACTTTTAAGAGAAAGGATAAGTCCAGGGAGGAAGGGTTAGGAAATCACATTCTGATTCAGAACATCAGTAGTATGGAAAAGATTTGACTTGACATTAATTTACTGGGGGGGAAACCTGGGAATTTTATTTGACAACACAAAATGGACTATTACAAAGGTAAATCACGCTTCCACTGTATATTTTGGAAGCACATTTCTTGTTTAGAAGCCTAAAGGTTCTTCTGTGTTCTAAACTGGTGTGTTCTCAGCTTGACTGCTGTGTTGAGTAAAGCAAAGCACTTACAGAGACCAAGCCCTGACCATTCGTGAGGTGTGGCAATTAGAGGCTGGGTCTTGGAATAATTTATTGAAGGAAGAGTGTAATGGGTTGATTTCGGTCCTCAGCTATCTGGAGGGCTGTTGTGTGGAGGAAGGGAGTGGGAGTGGACTAATTCCCTGTTGACCCAAGGAACTAGCTGGTGGATGGCTAGGGAAAGCTCAGAAGGATGAAGGCATACTCATTACAGATGCTTGAGCTTTCCCAAGAAGAGTCCAGGGCAGACAGAGGAATCCTAATAATTCTCCCCTGGTGGAACATTGGACATGATTTCTTTTTCTTTTACATTACAAAAGTAATGCATATTTATAGAGACAAATCAATACTATATTGTGGACCTGTATCTCAAAGTAACCCATGCTACTAGTTTGTGATGTCTTTCCATACCTTTCTCTATGCCTAAATAAACATATTAACAAGAATAGATGGATAGATATGATTCTAGTTTGTTTTTACAAAATTGAGATCATAGAGTACACATTACTCTGTTCAATATTATAAATATCCCTCTGGGTAAGTCCATCTTTTTCTTTGAAATAACTGAAGATATCTAAAATATGGGTATGCTATAACTTATTAAAGCATTCCTCTATTGATAGACATTCAGGTTATTTCCAGATTTTGATCCAAAGTAATTATAACCTACAATGCTGCAACAAATGTTTTATTTCTGTATGGTAGTCTCCCTTATAGTAGGATTTGCTAAACTAAAAGATGTGTTCATTTTTAAAATTTTAATAGCTATTCCATATTACTTTCTGAAAAGTTAATTGCAATTCACGCTCCCACCCACCAGCATGTACCCATTTACTCATACCATCTCCAGCAAGGATGTTATCAGTCTTTTTAAATTTTGCCCGCCCAAGTCGAAATCTTACTGAGAGGCAGCGTAGTGTAGTGATTAAAGGTAAGGATTCTTAACTACAATACCAGGGTACCTATCTCGGCTCCAGCAAGCACTAGCTCTGTGAATTTATGCCAAGACACATAACTGCTTTGTGTCTTGGTTATCCTCATCAATTAAAAGAGTACTTTATGAACACCTATTTTATAAAGTATTTGAGTATTAAATGAATTAATAGTTATAAAAGGTCTAGAAGGGTGACTAGCATATAGTAAACTCTTTATAAGGGTCTGGAAGATTTAAAAATCTTAATTTGGGGAACCGGCTGTAGCTCAATTGGTAGGGCTCCGGTTTACCACATGGGAGGCCCAGGTTTCAGTTCCCGGGGCCTCCTCGAGCAGGGCAAGCCGCTGCGAGCAGGGCAAACCGCCACGCGGTGAGCTGACTTGGCAGGTCGCCGCAGCGGGGGGAGACAAGCAGACACAGAAGAACGCAAAAACGAATGCAGCGAGAACAAACAGAAAAGGGGGGGATATATAATAAATAAAAAATAAATCTTTTTTAAAAATTAAAAAAGAAAAATCTTAATTTGTATCTCCCTAACTACTAAGGAGTTTGGGCATATTTCTCTGTGTTTCTTGGTCATTTGCTTTTCCTTTTCTATTTTCTGTCCATATCCTTTGCCTATATTTATGTTGAGTTGTCTGTCTTTTCATTAATTTGTAGGAACTCTTTGTATATTATGGATAGTAAGCCTTTCCCTGTCATTTTTATCTTCCATAAATGATTTCCTTTTTTATATTTTTACAAAAATAATAAGAATGTTCTTTAAAAAGTTAAGAAGAAAAGCCTTCAATCAGTAAAGAACTGAAAACTCACTTCAAGCCCTATAATCTCATACTCCAAAAGATAACAACCATTAAGAGTTTGGTGTATGGAAACTCTTCCATTTAATTTGCCCTCAGACTCTTCATTGGTTCTCTGTCCAAACTCTACCTAGTGTTATCTGGGGACTCTTTCAAAGTACCACCACTTGGGTTCCAACTCACAGGCATAATGATTTAAGTGATCAGTGGTGGGACCCCAGCATCTGTTCTTAATAAGAGCCTCCATTGCATTATAATGTGCAGCCAGGGCTGGAAGCCAGACTTGCAATTCTGAAAGGTCATTCATAGTTCAAATTGCTCCCAACCCCAATTGTCATTAGAAATCACTACCGCCATCTGTTGGTGGGAGGCAGAACTGACGCCTTTTGCTCTATTTAGCTTTCTTCGTTATCTATAAAAAGCTGTGTTCCGAAAGTTCCTAGAGATTCATCTTGGTATACATCCAAATCTTTTTGGTATAAATGGCTTATCAGCTAACTTCCAACTCTAAGAGCCTTGAAGTTAATATCAAATTTATATTTATCTTCGTGGTTCTGTATATCCCCCAGTAATAAATGAGAGAAAGTAGTGTGACACTCCCGAAGTACTCCCCCACCCCCACCCCCGTACAGATCCCAGACATCAAACAATCAGTGATGTTTATCCTAATGACTAATAGGAGAAAGTGCATCAACAGAGCTATTTTAGCAATAGCAGTTGAAAAAAAATTTTTGTGTGTGATTAACCCTAACCAAACTAACCAAAAATTAAATATCTGCCTCTCTGACCACCATCCCTTTCCTAGTTATAAGTGTTAATTGAAATTTTCCTCTACTATTTTAAGGTGTCTTTTTTTCCTGTAGAATTACACAATGTGAAACATCAAGAGAAATAACAGGAAAGGCCGTGAGCAAGGAAACACACTTTGAGAAATAGTGTTGTTGGCAGAAAATGGAAGTGTCTGGGAGGAAAAAAAAATAAGATAAAACTGGCAGAATTACAGGCTGCTGCATGGGCTGGTAATTAGATAGCGAGTTTATCTTCTGAGAAAAAGGTATTTTTCCTCTCCTTTCCTTAGAGAGTCCAAAAGAAGTTAAAAACACTGAGAGCATGAAATTGTAAGTCTGCCATGAAAAACCATCTTTGATTCACTGGGTTTAAAATATATATATATAAATTCCCTAGGCAGCTTTTCTGGGTTGTGTGTTCTTGCAGTTGGCAACAGGAGATGAGTCTTTCAAAAAAAAAAAAAAAATATATATATATATGAAGAGCTTTTAAATCCAGAACATCTTTATGTACTAGAACTATCGTGGAGCCTGATCCTGGGCTTATTCTATCCACTCTATATTTAGATTCTGTTCTGAAAGGGTTTCCTTTAGAGCAGAGTTTCTCAACCTCAAAACTATTGGAATTTGGGGCTGGATAATTCATTGTTGTGGGGCGACTGTCCTGTGCTTTCTGGGAGGTTTAGCAGCATCTCTGGCCTCTACTCACTAGATGCCAGTAACACTCTCCCATTTATAACAATTAAAAATGTCTTCAGAACCACTGATTTAGAGGATGCTTATGGCCCTGCTTTTGGAGGGTAAGTGGTCACTTCTTCACAAAAAAATTATGTAATTCCCCAATCAAAATTAGGGCCTCTGTGGGGTTTTTTTCTCTCTCTCATGAGACAATATACATCTCTTTTAACATCAATGACAATTTAAAACAATATATTTACCTTGAGACATTGTCTTTAAGTTCTACAGCATATCTATTTTGGTCATCTCTGTATAGAGACCTCCTCATACAGTAATTGACCCATAGATGGTACTTAATTAATACTTGTCAAATAAAAGAATATAATTCTAAGATATTTAAGAACCTGAAGCACAAAGCCTGATATGGTCCAAAGGGGTTTTTTTCTAGGAGGCTTATTACAAATATGTATGCCAAAGCCAATAAAAGGAGAAAGCAGGGACATATTGAGGCTGGTGAAGGGTGTGAGCAGGGAAATCTAAAAATTATATTATTTGGATAGGATTCCCTGGGGTTTTTGGCGGGGTACTCTTGAGTGGCAGTTCCATTCTGGAAACAACAGCTCTGATATGTCACCGTAAGCTGGAGCCAACCTATCGCTCCAGCTTTTTGAACTCCATCTACCATTGATCCATGGAGAAAAAGAGTTTTCTGACTGGGGTGAAGCTTAATGCTCCATTAATTCTCTAAGGGAAAATGCCCCAGGACCAGGAGAGATGTGCATAGAGAAAATAAACCTCCATGTAGACAGTACAAGAGGCCTTTAAATGATACTTTTCATGTTTTTTAAAAATGAAATTAAGATTCATATTTTTCACAATGAAAAATGACTGGCATTCTTCCCACTGAAAATGGAAAGTAATTTAATTTGTTAGCAGTTTATTTTATTTGACAGTCTTTGTACATACTTGATTTGGTTTGTTACACTGAATTACCCCTTAATAATGGGTACACATAATGCCAGACTCTGCCCCCCAGGTTGGTTTAGTAATTGAATGAGCATCCATATTGTTCAAGGTTTTCATGACAACGTAGGCAGAAGCTATTTGGGAAACTCCTAAGCAGGAGAGCTTTCTGCTTTTTTTTTTTTTTTTTTTTTCCTTTTTAATGAAGTTAATTACTACCCAGTGACCAATCATTCCACCAGCCACTTTCTAGAGCTATGCTAAGTTCTATAATCATGACTGAATTCCCTCGGTGGAAGAAGGGGTGCTAAAACCCCCATAGCCAATAGAACTCAGAAAATCTTCCCAGGCAAGCTCTCAGAATGGACCATTCTTATACGATTAGAAGTTAATGGTAAGAATTCTAATCATAGCTACCATAGGGGCTGGAGCCAGACTGCTGGAGCTCGAAGGCAGCTCCACCACTTAGTAACTGTATGACCTTGGGCAAGTTCCATGACCTCCCTTTGCTTCAGGACCCACACCTGTAAAATGGGAAGAATATTGGTACCTACCTCATAGGGTGGTTTCTGGCACAAAGTAATTTATACTATTTAGAGAGTTGCTGTCCCTAACGTTACAGACGTGAGCATTGATGCAGAGAAAGGTTAGGATACAAGCCCACAGCCCCATAACTGGTCAGGGTGGAGATGCAAGCCCTGGTCTGCAGGATGCAAGTCCAGGTCAAAATTCCTCTTACAACATACGACTTCAAAGTTTGGGCTTGTGTATTCCAGATGTTTTGAAAAGTCAGGTACCTTCCTGAGCATTTTAGGGAGGCATCCGAGCTTTTCCATTGCAATGTTAAATAATTACAGAGAGTGTGATACCAGGAGTATTTTAAACATTGGCAGTTGAAAATAAAATTGTTATATCATACATCCAGTGGAATTTAAATACCATAATGATTTGATACCCCCCAATACCCATTAAAAGTTTATGTGAACATGTTCTTCCTTAAAAATAAAAACTTGATATTGTTCATTTTTCTCCTTAAACTTATATTTCTACTCCACTCCCCCAATTTAATGTTAAAAGTATTTTATCAATCATTTCTACAACAAATAGAAATAGAGATTTTTCCCTATGATTATATGATCTACTACTACACATAGTAGGTGCTCGACAAATGTTTATTGGAGGCTTTATCTGGGGCAAGAATGTGGTCATAACATCCCTCTATTCACTTTCTAATTGATGCATGGAACCTGATTATATCCAGCACCTGCTCAGGTGCTGAGGAAGATTGTGGCGAACCACTGGCTCGGCCCAAGGAAGCCAAGTGCCAGCGACATTCATTTTGTTAGTAAAGGGGTTCTGGGAAATGAAAGATGACCTGGCATTTCCTAAGAGGAGAGGCAGGAAAGATAATGAGAAATAAGGTTGTGGAGCAAGACAGAAGGAATGGAGAGGGAGGGAGAAGAGGGCAGAAGGAAGGAATTCTTAACAGGAAGAGGAGTCGGCACGGGATAGCTAGCTGCAGGGCCCTGAGCTTTCTTACCTCACAATAAATCCGCGATCCAGCTCCCACAGCTCCTTCCGCTTTCCCCACACCTAAGTGCGCTTCCACCTCAAGACCTTTACACTTGCTGTGCCCTCCGCGCTTCCCCCCAGAGAACCCGTGACTCCCTCCCGCACTTCATTCAGGTGTCTTCTCAAATGCCGCCCCACCTAAAATAGGA